>APFE031453280.1:0-56241 GCA_000404065.3 Pinus taeda
GAGCTTCAAGACCCAAGAATGGAATTTGGTATTTGGTAACATTTTACAAGGGAAACATGATTGAACATCAGAGTTTCAAATGAATGCGTACACACATAGAGGATTATTATGGAAGATTCCTTCTTTAGGGAATAGTAATATAAGCCATGAGGATATTAAATGTCCTTAAAAACTACAGCACAGAACTTGGGAGCTTCAAGACCCAGGAATGGAATTTGGTAACATTTTTAAATGGAGTTTCCAATACAAACTGACGGGAATCACCCACAAGCTTTCAATTTCATGGCCCCTAAATTTTTGCATTCTTGATAATGTTTTCTCACTGCTTCAATGCCAATTTCATGATGCTTCCAAAAAAAATTACAAAACAATTTTATAAGTTTTAATTTCTATCTATAAAATAGCTACTCCATCATGAAGAACAGAGATTATTGCTACTCCATCATGAAGAATAGAGAAATTGCGAGCTTCGAGACCTAGGAATGGAATTTGGTAACATTTTAAATCGAGTTTCGAATACAAGCTTTCTCAATTTGACAGAATCACCTACAAGCTTTCAAGTTCATGGGCCCTAAATTTTTGCATTCTTGATGATGTTTTCTCACTGTTTCAATGTCAATTTCATGATGCTTCCAAAAAACTATAAAATTGTTTTAAAGTGTTAGTTTTTATCTATAAATTAGCTACTTCATCATGGAGAATACACATTTTCTAGGTATTACATCATGTTGTATTATGAGTCATTGTGTAAGTAAAGCAACATTGTGAATCTAGTGTGAGGAGGACCAAGGTGTATTTAGTAGTCACAATTGATTGAGGGATGAGGCACACTGAAGAGTCATAGATAAGAAAGATGCATTGAAGAGCATTTTGGTAGTACATCATGAGAAACTGTGTGAGGCATTTTGCCACCATTTGGTCATCTCAACATATTTGATACTTTCTTAAACTAGCATTTCCCAGGTATGCTTGTCCACTAAAGTTTGTTATGTGATTCACTGTAGCGTTGTAAGTTACAGTACATGGTTTCTTAAATTCCGCTGTGGTTTTACTAATTGCCTATATGGTCTGCTAAAGCCAAAATATTATAGCTTATGACATGACGTGTGAAGTTTACTTTCCAGGCTTTAGATATAGAAGAAATTTGTTACTTGTTAACTGTTGAATAGTTAGGTATACTAACATGTGAAGTTTACTTTCCAGGCTTTAGTTATAGAAAATAGTAGCTGAGTTTTGTTACTTGTAACTTGTTGAATACTCCAGTATACTAACATAGTAAAGTCTGATATACTATAGTATATACCATATTGCATTTCCAACAGATAGGAGGCATTTGATTGAAATAAAATTTAAATACTAAAATCTGAAGCATTCCTAGGAGACAAAATAGTTCAGAAATAGCCCACATTTTGATTGAAATAAATAGTAGAGTATACACATTTATAAGAAGCATAACATTACAATACTGGCATTATATTTCAGTCAGTTTTGAATTTAACCAAATATACGTGGATTACATTCATCTATCATGAATGTATCTGAACATTGGTAAGTAATACCTTCAAACAGCGTATGAATGTAATCTGAACATTGGTAAGTAATACCTTCAAACAGAGTATGAATGTAAATTGAACATTGGTGAGTAATACCTTCAAACAATGTATGAATGTAATCTAAACATTGGTAAGTAATACCTTCAAACATTTTATAAATTGAAATATGATATATATCAATGCACCACTCACTATAAGATGTATTGTGATTTAGAATATTTTTTCATAATTATTTAATTTATAGTATTTCCACTCCCAACTTGACGTTTCTTGTAAATTTGGATGGAACTTTATTGTTCTAAACCCTCATATCCACATTCCCAATGTTCCTGCATTCTAGATACTTGTGCAATGTGAAGAAACTTTGATGTTATAAACAATCATATCCACCTTCCCAATGTTCCAACATTCTAGATGCTTGTGCAATGTAGCTATTATTTTATAACAACAATATTTCAAAGTACCATTTGGCAGTACCAAGAGTGTCTAAGAGTACAAAAATAAAAAGGCCATCACATCCCCCTTGCAAGAATGTCTAAAGAGTACAAAAATTAAAAAGCTATCGTAGCCCATACAATGCACAAAATATTAAACAAACATATGACAAATTTGGATGAATATATTACTGTAAGTGCTAGTATGTGGTTGGGCACATCATCATTTAGAAAGAAGAAACAAACGACATAGCAAAAAGAGTCAGCATCTATCTTAGTTCCCAAGGTTGAAGTTCAACAAATTAGATTGTGTAGCGAGCTCATTGAAATAGGATTTAAGTTTGGAACTCATAATTTTAAGCCAAGTTCCCAATTTGAAATAAGCAGCCACCTTCAACATGCACATAAATTCTATGGTGGGCTGGGCAAAATTACAAGAAAAATGTGTATGTACTAAGAATAATTGATGATATGGCCGTGGGTTGTTCTCAATGGTGATAGTCAACAACATTTCATTGTATTATTCCCATACAAGGGGAGGCCACACTTGCTGCCGAGTTAATAAAAAATTTGTTGGTATAATCACCTTACTTACAATGACAATAACCACTCTTACACTAGTAGCACATCAAATCATATCTAAACACCAGTACATAAGAAGTTTATTATATCAGAGTAAATGTAACCTGCATGTCTAATTCAACTCCATTACCAATAGTCATTCTATCAATTTGTGATGCTTATATCACATATATTGTCTAAAATGATGCAAGCATAAAATTTCAATGCAGTACTGCAAGCCTCCTGGTCTGGTTGAACTCATTCTGTCAATTTGTGATTCTTATATAACATATAGTCTTTAAGGAAGCAACCAAGAAAACTTTAGTACAGTTCCGTAAGCCTCCTGCTTTAGTTGACATTCCATTCATTTACTTTCCAAGGAAAATTGTAAAGTGATAACTAAAATTGTAAGTTGGTTTGGATGGTCTAAGACTCGACATATCAAATCAGCAAAGGTAATTACTATAATTCAGGTTATAAAGTCCCAAAGTCGTTGGCATTGCTCGACTATGAAAATTATTGATCTTAGTGAAACTGCATATTTATGATACAAAGAAAGTGTAGATACAATATTATCTTTGGATGATAAGCCTTAACCTAAAGGCTAAAGTGTCAACACATCCTTAGCCTCAGATATCTCTAAATAGAATGGACACAATAAGCTTTAGAACATGACATTCACTAAACTCGCACTTTGAAACCAATTTCAAAGTATTATCAGTTATTAACTTGCATATCTACAAGCATACAGTGCAACACGATAAGTATAAATAGAGCAAGCCACAATAGAAAAGGTCTGAAGCTGATGCAGCTTCTCCTGGTTACAGAGCCTCTCTTCACTTTGTCCGTTGTATATCTAGAAAAGCAGGAAGTCGAATAGTTCTGCTGGCACATTCTGGCACCCCAAGATGATGCTTGACCTGCATCTCTAACATTAGCTCTCTGCTTTAAATTGTAGAGCTGGTCTTCCCATCTTGATCTCCATTCTTCTTTTGCAAGTTCCTTCCAGAGGACAAGTAAAATAGTCAAAACAAAATAGCAAGCATTGTATGTGTCAACCACACATTTATCATGCTAAAGCAACCCCTGGTTAGCACATTATACGAGTCATGGATCACAACACAATACCAAATGACACCCACGTCATGACATGCATAAAAAAAGAGGTGAATGAAGTTTTCCAGTCATTGTTTATAATACAAACCTAACATAAGATAGTTCTAGATTTTGAGATCCAAAGATACACAAATTCAACATCAAACTAAGCCTCACATGACAAATATTTCAAATGCAATCCATCATACCATTACATTTCCTCGAAGAGCTATTTAATCCTAATCCACATCTGAAACCATTAACAACTCACAACCAGTGCAACATAAATGTCTGCCAAATCATGGAAATACATGTAAACAAAGAAAACCACTATGCTAGGCATACCAAGCAACCTGGAGTGCTTTGATTTTTGTTCACCTTAAAATTGTTAGTAGTTTGACGAAGTGTATTCAAAACAATAGAATGAAGATGTTTGGACAATACAAATTGTGTCTATTTCCATACAGATCAAACTCTATGAAATTGACACAAGCAGTCACAAATGCTTTGCTAAATAGAATGCAATCTTCACCAATTAAAAACCAATGTAGCTATAGACCCCAAAATTGGCTCCCCTGAAATAGAGATTTCCACTAAAGATCGTTATGAAGGGCTGTAGGCCCACAAAAAAACCATCTACAACACTAATATGATTTCACTTACTGACAATCCAAGCCTGATATAATTACAAACTAAGAATTTGTTATCATATTAAAACCTATCACACATGTGAGATCTATAGTTCCTTGAATTCAAATGATCAAGCACGCTCACCATATTCAGCGTACAAGGGCATCTTCCTATATATCGAATGATAAGGAAAAACAAGGCAATATCAAAATTGTTGTTTCTTCGTGGAAGAAATTTCCCAATTGGAAAATGTCGATCAACTCTAGGAAAATCAATCTATTTTTCACCCACTGCCATATGGAATCAACAATCAAATCCCCCATTTTTTCAACCTTCTCTATGAAATTAGATGCATCTTGAAAAATATAGCTAATATTTGCATCATCAACATTATACATCCCAATTTTTTTATACTCAAAAAGGTCTCGATATTGTGCTTCTGATTGACTAAATTGATTAGCACAAAAGCATAGAACATGAGTGACATCCAGAAACTATAATGTAGTTATAGACCTTGAAGCCAAAGATCCACCAACAAAAAATATCCTGTAACATGTGATGGCCGCTTTGAGCCGACAGCCGAAGAGAGCAAAGCCATCTTTTCCAAAATGTGTTCACTATCAAGCTTTGAAATCTTGTTCAAATATTTCAATTTAACTGTCAGGGATATACTATGACATGAATCACTATTTCCTTTTGGATATTTTCCATGATAGTTGTCCTGGAAAAATGGTGACATTTCTAAGTTATCCTTATAAGGTGATTTTGAGAATGGATACTGAGAAAGTCCTATAAACCTATACCACTAGTATATGCAAGATCTTGTGGTTTTGTGTTTTCCCCATTTTCAAGCATTCTTTACCTACAAAGTTACCTGGAAAGAAAATAATTGAAATGATGAGTGCAAGTGACCTAATTTAGTGGCCCTGAAATCTTCTTTCTCTTCATCCCCTAGAAGATATTTTCTTAGAAATGTATTTATCAAAACATCCAATTTATGGTGAAGTTTGAATATGAATGGTTGCAACTTCATCATTTCTCTTGATCCTCCATGAAAGCTAGCTTGAACTCATGCACAAATTTGTTTTGGCCAATATCTCCATAGATAAATTGATCCATTGATCCAATTGTTGTTTCTAAAATGTAACAACCAAGCTTTTCCCCTGATATCTCATGTAACAAATCTGAAGCAATTTTTGGACTATTTAGAAAAAGCTTGACTACTCTTGGATGCTGTGAAATATCAAACGATATTTTTCCAATGGAAGGATGTCCTGGAACCCCTGACTAAATTGCCACAATATGAAAATCACTATCATGTGTATTTTTGTCTTCAATGGTAAGGAAAATTCCTTCAAAAGTAGTCTCATTCGCATTGTAGAATGCATCCACACGAACCTTATCATATCATGCCTTTAAAGCATTGATCCATCTCCAGTCTGAAATACAATTGATATTCCAAGGACAAAAATTCTAGAGCATTTACCATAGAATATTAACTTTGGTTCCTTGTGTTTCAAACTTTTATTTGAATTTATTTAAGGGTTTTTCCTTTCTTGAATCATGGAGTCTCTCTCCATGTCCTTTTGGATGCCCATTCACGATAATATCAATTGACTCATCTTGAGGTGAACCAAACTCGCCACAGGAGATAGCCTAAAGATTTGTTGCATTTGATCCATTAATTACTGTCTCTTGGGTAGAATGAAGGTATTTTCCAGTAATTTCATGTTAATTGTTGCCTAATAGCCCCGTACATTTTCTTTAAAGTAAAAGAAAAAATGAAGTCCCGTCAATGACAAAAAGTCGACAACAGTCTTTTGTAACATAGTGTGACATGCTGCTAGACGATGCTTAACAATATCAATGCCAATCAATGTCCCAGACCGCCTCAAAATTTCAGCGAGCATGCAGATTTCAACACCCATGCCATCAAATCTAGGAAGTGCCCTATCTGTGATTTCATCAGGTCCCATGAATAACCTGACAAAAGCGTGACAGTGTGTCCCTCAAAGAGGTATTCCAAATCATTTCCCAAAATCAACATTGTTGATTGCATCAAATCCTTCTAGGTAACAATATTTTGATGCATTGATCACTCCAACAGGGCCTTGAACATGGTGGAGTCCAGAAAAAGAAAAGCTTAGAATTCCGAAGCAACACACCTATGCCTTACAGCATATGTAGAAACCAATGATGCATAATTGATCAAATTCACAAATGGTGTTTCCAATAATTGTAAAACTGCAATTGAGCCATCGACTCTCCGAAGGGGTATCTTAGGAAAAACAATGGAACTCTATAGTATTGCATATATCTCAATGTCTATACAATTAGGTTCTCATGGATAACTAAAGAATTTGTCCTCACATGTGGGAAAGAATGTGCGTAGGAGATCAATTTCCTCCTCTTTAAATTTGAAAATTGCAATGAGACGTATATGCTCTTCTAATCCAACAAAGACAATGTTCCTCCTCTTTAAATTTGAAAATTGCAACGAGACGATATGCTCTTCTAATCCAACAAAGACAGTGTACTCCCCCACCTAGGCGCACTCGATTGGGGTGGGCCTTGAATATCTAGTCGAAAGGCTGACAAATCTCTAGTTGTCTTCCAACATATATAACAAGCAGCTTTCTGAGGTGACTTGATTCTGGTATGATTTCAACAATTGTTTTGTTGATAAGTGACTGAAGGATAGGATGCATGAATTAAATACAGTTTCAAGATGCTTCCATTTCAAGTCATTTTGAAAAACAACCTTGTTGATAGTGTGTAAGATGTTGCAATTGATTATATCCCATAGTTCAACAATATGTCCAACTGGAACAAGATGTAGAGTGTTTTTTATTCTTCTGCCATAAGCTCTTTCGAAAGATGTCTCATGGTGGAAAAGAGAACCCATTTACCCACTTCTTCACCATCCTCTTCACTGGTAATCTTTGTTATGTCAAATAATTCTTCCAAAATCTCATAGATATTTCCAACACTTTTGTCATGTTTTAGATCAATTGCACCTTGGTCTATTCTTTTTTCACTCGTATATTTTCTTCTTATACTCAACTTGATTATAGGAAATGGTGTTCATGCATCTATAGAGATACTTTGTAGAGAATCAGACACAAGCCCTGCATGATTGTTTTGCAAAACAATGCTAACATGTTCATTTTGCTGACTAATTTCTTTTTTCCATAACTTACTCATTGGATGGAATGGATTAGAACATTAATCAAGTCTTTTTAGAGATTATCCTTCTCACTCATCTACAAGGAGAAAAAGTGTGTGGAAAATCTCCTATCTAAGGATGGACGTTGTGGATTATTGGGTATGATTAATTACTCTGCTTTTGATAATGAAACATTTCAAAGATTAGAAGTATAAAAATCTAAAGGATCTTCGTAGACAATTTCTATAAACTATTGTTTGATATTGTTGATACTTAAAAAGATTATTTTCTCTTTTTGTGAAGAAAACTTTTAGATCTTCTAAATAGGATCAACCAAGGTAAGATAGATTAGGAAGATCGATAAAGATGGAAAGGTAGATCTTTTCAATTTATATATTATTTATATGTAATGATGAAATAAGATATAATTTTGAGGGGCATAATAAAGGGATCAAAGATGTATGGGGATGACATA
Source organism: Pinus taeda (assembly GCA_000404065.3). Taxonomy (NCBI): domain Eukaryota; kingdom Viridiplantae; phylum Streptophyta; class Pinopsida; order Pinales; family Pinaceae; genus Pinus; species Pinus taeda. The sequence continues at coordinate 7,915 of APFE031453280.1, forward strand.
AAAATATTGAATATATAACTAATTTTTGATAATGAAAATATGTGGGTTTTTCCTTATTGAAAAAAAAAAGATGCACTCAACAACTCTAAAACCTATGAATCAGCAATGTAGTTCACAAATCAACCCTATAAATTCAATAAACAACACATTGCACTAATGGGGTGTTGGATTCTAGGTGTGGTTTCAGCAAAACAGGTTTATCAGTAGTCATATAGGCCACATTTATCTCTCGGCTTGTGTTCTTGTGGAGACTACTGGTAATATTGAGTGAAGAGGATTAAGAATCATTGGAAAGAAAAAAATTGAAATGATGAGTGCATGTGACCTAATTTAGTGGCCCTAGAATATTCTTTCTTGTCATCCCCTGGAAGATATTTTCTTAGAAATGTATTTATCAAAACATCCAATTTATGGTGAAGTTTGAATATGAATGGTTGCAACTTCATCATTTCTCTTAATCCTCCACGAAAGCTAGCTTGAACTCATGCACAAATTTGTTTTGGTCAATATCTCCAGAGATAAATTGATCCATTGATCCAATTGTTGTTTCTGAAATGTAACAACCAAGCTTTTCCCATGATATCTCATGTAGCACATCTGAAGCAATTTTTGGACTATTTAGAAAAAGCTCGACTAGTCTTGGATGTTGTGAAATATCAAACGATATTTTTCCAGTGGAAGGATGTCTTGGAACCCCTGATTAAATTGCCACAATATGAAAATCACCATCATGTGTATTTATGTCTTCAATGGTAAGGAAAATTCCTTCAAAAGTAGTCTCAGTCGCATTGTAGAATGCATCCACACGAACCTTATCATGTCATGCCTTTAAAGACTTGATCCATCTCCAGTCTAAAATACAATTAATATTCCAAGGACAAAAATTCCAGATCATTTACCATAGAATATTAACTTTGGTTCCTTGTGTTCCAAACTTTTATTTGAATTTATTTAAGGATTTTTCCTTTCTTGAATCATGGAGTCTCTCTCCATGTCCTTTTGGATTCCCATTCACGATAATATCAATTGACTCATCTTGAGGTGAACCAAACTCGCCACAGGAGATAGCCTGAAGATTTGTTGCATTTGATCCATTAATTACTGTCTCTTGGGTAGAATGAAGGTATTTTCCAGTAATTTCATGTTAACTGCTACCTAATAGCCCCGTACATTTTCTTTAAAGTAAAAGAAAAATGAAATCCCATCAATGACAAAAGGTCGACAACAGTCTTTTGTAACATAGTGTGACATGCTGCTAGACGATGCTTAACAATATCAATGCCAATCAGTGTCCCAGACCTCCTCAAGATTTCAGCGAGCATACAGATTTCAACACCTGTGCCATCAAATCTAGGAAGTGCCCTATCTATGATTTCATCAGGTCCCATGAATAACCTGACAAGAAATTATTGCATTACAATTTTGACATCCCAGTATTAGAGTACATAACTTGTAAAGAAATGATGGTGTATGCATTTGCATTTTCCATTAAATTGTCTAATTACAAGCTATAATATCTAGCCACACGATAAATTGATCTATTCTAACTTGTAGCCACACAGGAAAGTGAACTATTCTAAATTGTAGCTTCGTGGGAAAGTGAACTATTCTAACTTGTAAAAAAGAAATGATGTCGCATGTGTTTGCATTTTCCATTAAATTGTCCAATTACAAGCTACTATATCTAACCACCTGGGAAAATGAACTTGCAAATATATAATAGATTATACTAATTCAAAGAGAAAAGGCAGCGACCTTATGGATACATACTTGATTAACCAGATGCACTTCGCTCTCAGAATTCCTCGCTTCTGAGAAGAAGGCCCCTCATGCTTTTTCTTTTCGATTCAATCATGTATAAACCGAATAGAGATACGACTGTAAATTGTTCAGAGGCACGAATGAGAACAATGAACGTCTAGCTATTATGCCTAATGAGAGAGGAAGATGGAAACCCGTTAGAAATTTACGCAGCAAAATAAAATCAAAGACGACAAAGCTCACCCAAACCAAGAATGGAGAATAAAAAATGAGCCCTAAACAACTTTCAAATAACGAACATGCCATTTCCCAATTTGCTTTGTTTCTTTTGAACTCCTGTAACTAGACACAAGTTGATTTGAAGTTCCCACCATCCCAAGCTCGACCTGGTAATCTCATAAGCAAGGAAGCAGGCGACATTGGCAGGAACACTTCTGGCCATGGCTTTGACCAAGCCTTTTAGACAAGCCTTTAAGCCCTTCTAAAGCAGCAATTTTCTTGACGACATTAATTGTACCAACATAATTTGGATGGTGAAATTCATCAATCTGAATGACACTCTTCAACTCTTCAAAGCATCAGTTGGATATACAAGTGTCCAGCTAGAAGCGCCAAAAACCCCACCAGAAACAAGCAGGGTACCCATGCCCAATTGAGATGCATCATGTCGTCATGCCATGAACGGCTTCATAGCCTTATACACACCATATGCAATGTCATTTACAGATACATCCCTTAATAAAGTAGGATAAAGCCCTTAAACAGTTCTCTGGCTCCTTCGAATCTTAAGACATGCTTAGCTACATCAACTAGGCCATTGTGTTTAATAGAAGTTGTCACTCTTGTTACCCCTAAAGTTGCAACTGAAGCAGTAGCCAAAGCACTCTGAGCTTACAATCTACATCTGATAAGCTTAGTTGGGCAAGTCAAGAAAGATAATCAATCCCTACCCCTTCTCCACACACCACCTGCTGCCCTACAGTGGCAAACCAGGCTCAACCCTAAATAGGGCTTCCATCTGACCTCTTGCACTAAACACAACTGCATTGCAAGCTGCCACAGTGGACAAAGGGGCTCCCATTCCTTTGTACATCCCTGTGAAGCCTTCTTTGGCAATGGTCTACTTGACAACATCCATTGCACCGACATAGCGAAGATGATGGCCAGGAAGAAGCAATGGTTGACTCTGGGGCTTCACCTCAATTGTGTCAAAGGGATGCCCAGATATCAGTTGTATTGTTCCCCCAACAGTGCTAGAAATTAGATCCTTTGCTACATCGATTGCCATAATTGGAAGCGACTAATCCTAAAACCTAATATCTACAACACACGACTTTACTTTATGTGGAACTCTATCTGACGTTTAATATCGATAAAATCCAGCCTTTTATTTAGTTTTCAATAATCAGAAGTATTCTAAATGCAGAAAGCTTCCTTAAAATGGGTGTTCAAGGTCACTCAAATTATACATAGAACCTTAAAATGGGTGTTCAAGTCCACTCAAATCGTACATAGAAGGCGGATGAATTGCTCACCTGATCAACATGCCTTGTCCAACAGTAAAAACAACCTATTGTAACCCAGGGAAAAACCTACAAGCAAAACCCTGCCTAAGATGGACCAAGATTCAATAACTTGGAAGCAGCAGAACCTGGAAGTCAGTTGTTGGTTGGGGCGCTCATCCTCGATAGCATTTGCGGCAGATAAAGTTGAGCTTAGAAGGAGTTGAGTACCCACTTGTACAAATATCAAATCCATTAAAACCCCATATTAAGCTTAGAAGAATTAGAGGTTAGCAAATCAGAAAGGGCATTGAATTATGCTAGAGGACAACTTTCTCACCTGTGGTGGCTTGGAAACACAAGGCTTGACCTGCCATAATAGGCAAATTATTAGTTACCGTAAGTAAGCGCGATGGCCCTCTTTACATGTATAGAAATGGAAAGAAAAACCATTAGAAAGAACAAATAAAAACCATTAGAAAGAACAAATATATATATACACCTGCTCTTTAGTATTATTTTCGAATGCAGATAAGACAATACTTTTTTGGACATTTGGAAAAATAGACTACTCTGCCTTTGTCATTTCTTTTACAGTGATGGAAATTCGTATTCACAGTGTTCTGTGACGTTGCCTTCATTTTATTCCCCTATGCTGGAATATTGTGATGTTGCCTTCATTTTATTCTTCTATGTTGGAATATACTATCCACCCCCATCTGCATTTTTCTGACAAAATTCTTGGTATTCTTAACCTTGAAAACATCAGGAGTTGGGGTAATATTTAACCCCTCGTTGCTTAAATTCAGTGGCGCAGGTCGTTTAAGTTATGTGTTCGAAATCGATGCATTGTACTCCAAAAAGCCATTGGTTGCTTCCTTATTGCAATCCTCGTCAATTAACATCATCTTCGTTACCCGCATTCATTAATTTCAAAACCCCAAATTCTACCCCAATTTCTTCCTGCTCCTCTTTGACCTTGCGTTTCCGCCCTCTCTTCTTCACACCACCATCAATGCCTTCATGTAACACAGTCTGGGGCTTCCTACCCCACTTCTTACCCTGGCCTCTGGTGCTCGCAGTGGCCTTGGACTCTTGTTGCTACTGCATTTGATGTTTCTCGCATTCCGACATTGGTACATTAGTGGGTTTAAGCACTGCGATTCCACAGGCCACAGCGCGGAGCTTCTTGCCCCGCTTTCTGCCTTGGCATCTGGATCTCCCAGTGGCCTTGGGTTGCTGCTGCAGCAATTTTCTCGCAATCCCCAGTCCTGGGCATGCCTCGCTTCCTACCCTAGCCTCTGATGCTCGCAGTGGACTTGGATTGTTGTTGCTGCTGAAATTGATGTCTCTGGCATTCCGATATTGGTGGTTTGAAGCTCTGCAACACCACAGCCTTGGGCTTGCTCCTATTGACCTTAGGTCGTTGGCGCCACATTGCTCTGAGCTCCTTTCGTTGCAATTCTCTCATTGTGAGCATTCTGGTGTCGTCATTGTTCATCGCCATAACCTCCATGAAGAATTCAAACGGACCCTACCAGGAACTCCTGTGTAAAAAGCGCATAGATGTGGAGCGGAGAGCATTGTTCATTGCCATAAACTCCACTAAGAATTCAAAGGGACTCTACTTGGAACTCCTGCGTAAAAAGCGCACAGATGTGGAGCGGAGAGCATTGTTCATTGCCATAAACTCCAATAAGAATTCAAATGGACTCTACCTGTAACTCCTCCATAAAAAGCGCACAGATGTCGAGCAGAGTTTTTTTTAAGGGTATTTGAATGTTTTAAAACATTTTTTATTAAATTAGACGGCTGATTTTTGTTCAATCGTCTAACAAAAGATCTAACGGCTACGATTAGGATAGAAGGGCATTTGGGGGAGTTCATTTTAGAGGTAAATGCCTTACGGCGGAACGAGAAAAAATGAACAAGATGTGCATTTTAATTTTTTTTCAAGTTATTTATTTTAACTCTTCTATACTTTATAATCTGAAACTTAGATTGACTCATTTGTTAGAACTTTGTCTTCTGGCAGCTTATTTGTGGAACCAATTTGCAAGTCATTTCCCTAAGTTGCAAAGGTTTTTAATCCAAATCAACAACGAAACATGTAACACTTTTCAGTGTTTGAGTGCATTCACGCAAAGAAGAGTAAAAGTTTGGAACAAAATTTGTTGGATGAATCAATTTGTGCAATACAATGTTCAATTCAAGGGGGCAATTGGTTGAACAATACTTCTCATGTGGACCCCATAGTCTTGGAGGAGACTGATCACTACTCAAATTGGATTGTGGAGACTCAAAGAGTCATCCAGCATATTTTCTAGGGGACAACTTTATTTGGATGGGCTTGGGGTCCCATAATTGCCGGAAGTGCATGAATCAAGTATTGGACCTTCTGAGATAACCCCCTCAAGGGAGAAGTACAACAGATACAAAAGTTGGTCCTCACCAGAAGACATTCCTAAGGATGCAACCTGTGTTGATGATCTTGATGAATCATGAGTCATGACCCGTGACATAGTATGTCCTTACTAGTTTATAGTTTGAAGCTTTTTTGGACTTTGGAGACCATTTCAAACATTATTGTTAATGTATTTTATGTTCATAGTTTATAGTTTATGTATCTCGATGTAATTTTGCCTATTTACACCAGTACATGCAATATAAGTCAATAAACTTGCATATGTGGTGTCTAATTGTTTGTATTTACATTGATAAATATTTTTCATGGGTCAAGTCCCCTGACATAGTATGTCTTTATTACTTTATAGTTTGAAGCGTTTTTGGACATTGGAGACCATTTCAAGCATTATTGTTAATGTACTTTATGTTTATAGTTTGTAGTTTATGTATCTCTCTGTAATTTCTCCTATTTGCACCATTACATGTGAACAGTGATATAAGTCAGTAAACTTACATATGTGGTGTCTAATTGTTTGTATTTACATTGATAAATGTTTTATGCATTATTTATTCAGCCAAGTAGTTCACTAGGTCAAAGGCCAAGTTTGAGCCAAGCCTTTTGCCAAGTCAAAGACCAAGTTCTAGCCGAGTAATAATCTTTGACCTCACCATGTTTGACTCTCATAACTATGGCATCCAATAGATATTGTAGTACAGCCAACTAGCATATTCAACTGCGACAACATATTTTCCATATATATTGGTGAACCTGAAAACAAATTTGATATACCAAGAACACAACTCCAAAATGCATAAGATTTAAACAACAATATTGAGTGGTCTTTCTTGTTTTTATATAAGATTACATCAACTTTGTCAAGCTTGTTGCTCGATGTTTAACTCCTAAGACTAGGAGCCATTTTGCATTGGTAGGTTACTTCAATTAGGTTGAATTAGCAAACCATCTAGGAAATTTTGGCTTCACACTGCAATATCAAGTCAGGATTAGCTACATTAAAAGTGAACTGACATTCCCCAAACTTTAATGTAGGTCACGGCCTACTTTAACCACATTTCTATAATTTATTTTACTTCATTTGTACAGAGAAAAACATAATTGACATTATCTAGCAATAATGGGTAGTACAAAATTAGCCTTAATTCAACAAAGCATGCCTAAAACTTGGAGGAGAGTTCCCCCTGCATAATTGAATACTTCATACCATATGGAATAGATCATGCTTTTTTTAATCATGATGGTTGCAAGTTCGAAGGGCTCCACAACAAAAAAAGCTTGCACTTAAGCTTAATAAACAATGAATTTTTTGACTTACTGAATTGGGCACTAAAATGGAAAACAAATCAGCAAAGAGATGGTTTAATCTACAGTGAATTTTTCACTTATTGAAATGAGTGCTAAAAATGGAAAACCAATTAGCAAGAGGAGATTTGAAGAACTCAAAAGAGATGGAAGGTAGACCAAAGGATTATGATGAAAGGTTGCATGAGGAAACTATCCAACAAAGGCTGACACAAGGCAAATACAAGGGATGATGATGGCAAATGGTCTGGTTGGTCTTTAAAGTTAAATCATGAAATAAGGTTGCAACAAACACAACAAATGCATATATTAGTGTAGACCTATCTTAAATTAGGATCTATTAAGTACCAAGAGGAATCAAATAATATAAGTCAATAAACTTGCATATGTGGTGTCTAATTGTTTATATTTACATTGATAAATATTTTTCATGGTTCAAGTCCCCTGACATAGTATGTCTTTATTACTTTATAGTTTGAATCGTTTTTGGACATTGGAGACCATTTCAAGCATTATTGTTAATGTATTTTATGTTTATAGTTTGTAGTTTATGTATCTCGCTGTAATTTCTCCTATTTGCATCATTACATGTGAACAGTGATATAAGTCAGTAAACTTACATATGTGGTGTCTAATTGTTTGTATTTACATTGATAAATGCTTTATGCATTATTTATTCAACCAAGTAGTTCACTAGGTCAAAGGCCAAGTTTGAGCCAAGCCTTTTGCCAAGTCAAAGACCAAGTTCTAGCCGAGTAAATATTCTTTGACCTCACCATGTCTGACTCTCATAACTATGGCATCCAATAGATATTGTAGTACAACCAACTAGCATATTCAACAGCGACAACATATTTTCCATATATATTGGTGAACCTGAAAACAAATTTGATATACCAAGAACACAACTCCAAAATGCATAAGAGTTAAACAACAATATTGAGTGATCTTTCTTGTTTTTATATAAGATTTCATCAACTTTGTCAAGCTTGTTGCTCGATGTTTAACTCCTAAGACTAGGAGCCATTTTGCATTGGTAGGTTACTTCAGTTAGGTTGAATTAGCAATCCATCTAGGAAATTTTGGCTTCACACTGCAATATCAGGTCAGGATTAGCTACATTAAAAATGAACTGACATTCCCCAAACTTTAATGTAGGTCACAGCCTACTTTAACCACATTTCTATAATTTATTTTACTTCATATGTACAGAGAAAAACATAATTGACATTATCCAACAATAATAGGTAGTACAAAATTAGCCTTAATTCAACAAAGCACGCCTAAAACTTGCAGGAGAGTTCCCCCTGCATAATTGAATACTTCATACCATATGGAATAGATCATGCTTTTTTTAATCGTGATGGTTGCAAGTTCGAAGGGCTCCACAAAAAAAAAAAGCTTGCACTTAAGCTTAATAAACAATGAATTTTTTGACTTACTGAAATGAGCACTAAAATGGAAAACAAATCAGCAAAGAGATGGTTTAATCTGCAGTGAAATTTTTACTTATTGAAATGAGTGCTAAAAATGGAAAACCAATTAGCAAGAGGATATTTGAAGAACTAAAAAGAGATGGAAGGTAGACCAAAGGATTATGATGAAAGGTTGCATGAGGAAACTATCCAACAAAGGCTGACACAAGGCAAATACAAGGGACGATGATGGCAAATGGTCTGGCTGGTCTTTAAAGTTAAATCATGAAATAAGGTTGCAACAAACACAACAAATGCATATATTAGTGTACACCTATCTTAACTTAGGATCTATTAAGTACCAAGAGGAATCAAATCTTTTGAGATGTAAATTTTTGGATCATAAGATGGATCTAGGTATAGATGAAGAAAGGGGTCGCAATATTTCTATGTAAATATCATAGCTGCAGTATTTCTATTTATGTGTAAATCTGGGTCTCTCTTTTATCTCTTTATATAGCCATTTAATATTAGATGTACATATCAAATCGCTTATATATATATAGAGAGAGAGGGGGAGAGAGATTTTTATTTCTGTTTGTATATACATTTGGCTAGGTCTTTACTATTGTTTGTTATAAATATTATATCTTTTTTGAAGCCAACATGTAAGCATTGCCCACATGACAAATGTGACAACATCTCTATCATACTGGACTGTAGATGCACCTCGCTACTGTTGGTGCAGCAAAAAATTAAAAGCTTGTGCACAAGGCATGAATAAGTGGAGTTGGGAAAACATATCCAGGAAGACATCTCGGAGGTTGGGCAAAGAAAACAATATACTAAACCTCAACAAGCACATAACCTAGGACTTGGCGATTTTAATCTCACAACGTATCTGACCTTGGAGTAAATATATTGAAATCCCTGTTGATGCAATCTCTAAAGATATTGAACCCTTAAGGTTCCTTAATTTGGCTTCCTCCAACAATTTGCTCAATTTATAAGTTCCCACACAAGGAGTTTGACTTGCACAGAACAGTGCTTTGTTCAAGAAACTTCCAAAATCACTTTCCCCTAACACGGTTGCTTTAAAACATGGACAATAGAGATTCATCAACCTCCCAAGTATAAGAATTAGAAGTATCAGAAAACTTCTACAATTATTTGATAACCTCAGCACCAAGGCCAATTAGGGAGAATAACACTTGCAAACTACAGGGTGTAAGATAGAGAAATGTAAACACTACCACACAATTATAGAGTTCGTGAGAGAGGTCAGCCAATCATGCAGAGAATGAGACAGCCCCAGGCAGGCCTCAAAGAGATGTACCAGATGGAGCAATTAATGACAGCAAAGGCAGGACAGGTGGCAGTGCAAGCAACAATCCACAAGGGGCAGCCACATCACCTATAACAACAAGACAGGTGAAGGCACATTAATTATAACATCAAATCTCCTTCTTAGATATGAGAACGCAAAGGAAAGTTGATTGGGTGAGGAGGTGGGTGTAGGGAAGACTATTGATTGACATGATAACAGAAATGTCGATGTTGATGCAGATGGCTAACGAAGTTGCTCTTACAGGGGAGGGGTTTCACAACAAGCAGCCCACGAGGGAATGTAGACCATGCCCCAGTCCATTGAACTCGTCATAGAAGATACAAGGATTATGACACAGTACATTTTGGCCAAGGTGGGGATCAACTGTTCTCTGGGGATGAGTCACCAAGTTGTGGATTCAATGGAGATGGAAAGTTGGAACATGGGAAAGCCAGAACCACACCAGTGACTCCTCCCTCCGGGATTGAATCTGGTTACAGACTTTTATTTTCTGATACATGTTGGTTAGCAATATTTAGGAAAATCTGAGCTCAAGTAATCAAGTTCATCTTAGTACTTTTTTCTTGGAGAAGCCTAGCTGATAAACGCACCAATAGGGAACTTTAATAGATAAATCTGGTAGAAGCTGATGATCTGAAAGTCACACCTGTTTTTGGTTTCCCCTTATCTGTCTTTTGAACCACTGCAAACACGGATATGGCCCGGGAATATTTTATTTCTGAACTGCAAAACTGGGATCCAAGATCTAAACTAAAGCCCCATAATTTTGTGACTGAAAATCAACGCTAAGTGCTTTCTTCTGTATATTAATAAAATCCTTGTTTGTTGACTAAAGAAATAGTTGTAAAATAACCCCTGATTATTTTTCTAAGGACAAACAGGTGTGGCATTTAAACTCCACCAACAACTAAATTTTTGCAGCATTTTTCTCAGTTTTCATGTGCAATCATGACATAACACATATGAAAACTAAGTGCCATTAGTAACATTGCAGATGAACAACATACTCAACTTTTCAGCACACACCCCGACAAAGCAAAATAATGCAATAGATCCGTGTGCCATTCACACAAGTCCAAAATATTACCATGTAGAGCAGTTTTGCCATGCTGCATCAAGAAACTTACATACCATGCGACATAACCATACATAGAAATATTACAAGAGACAAGGAAATATAAGCAATATAGTTCTAACGTCAAATCTATCCGATGCTAGCACGCAGTTTGCTGAGGAAAACTCTCCCCTGCTCTGTCTAGAATTACAGATCTATGTTAACAAAAGAAAGAATGCCTACAAATCAAATTAAATTAAGCCGATGGTTTAGAAAGACTACCATAAAGACAACAGAAATTCTGTTAAGATTTTGAAAAATTAAGGTAATTCTTGCCTCGTTTTTAAGAAAATATTCCATACAACATTACAAAAGCTTGACAATGGATTTGTTTCCAAAGCCCACGAATGTAGTTGAATTTTTCTCCGCATGTTCCCACTCCAAACAATTACTATAAAAGATTTGTGCCACCGAAACAAATACCTTTCAGAAAATCACCAGGAGAGAGAAAAGCATGTAAATCAAGCTGCAAGCATACGCCACCAAGCCTTGTTTTTCATCGTCGTGAGATGCCAAGATAATCAATAAACTGCTGCAAGCTCTTGTGCACCAAAGCACGGTCAATGTTGCCATGACAAACATGACAAGTCCTTGAGGTGGGATAAAAAGCGCAGATGCCGAGAAAATCACCATTGGCAGCATACAGTAGCCCACCAAGCTTAGACATCTGTACAGATCCAAGTTACCATTTCTCCCTGCCAACATATCGAACACAAAATAGAGGAACAGGGAAGCGACTGTCATCCAACCCAAAATTACGCCGAAGTGAAGCTTTCCTGCTAGAAGCTGGCAAAGCCCAAATGCTATGCAGAACAAAAAAGGGCCTGATAGGTCAGCATTCTCATGTAGATTGGGATTCACTCTGAAGGGATTCAAAAGGTTTAAGGTCTTCTTTGTTATGAGACGGGTATTGATCCCCAATTCAAATGGACTCTACTTGGAACTCCTGCGTAAAAAGCACACTGATGTCGAGCGGAGAGCATTGTTCATTGCCATAAGCTCCACTAAGAATTCAAATGGACTCTACCTGTAACTCCTCTGTAAAAAGTGCACAGATGTCGAGCGGATTTTTTTTAAACGGCTGATTTTTATTCAATCGTCTAACAAAAGATCTAACAGCTACGATTAGGACATCTACAGAAGGGCATTTGGGGAGTTCATTTCAGAGGGAAACGCCTTACAGTGTAAAAATAAGCACCCATTGCCGCAGTGGGGAGAGTGGAACGCTGTTGAGATCAAGAAAGTAGGTAACAGTTCCATCAAACCACCTTCCAGGGCAGCCAAAGCTTCTTATAGTGTGGAGAAGGTGTCCAGCATTGCTAGCACCTTGTTTGTGAATTTATAACCCTCACAATTTAGCGAAAACCCAATTAAACTTTCAATCATCAGAATCTAACCAGGTAGAAATTCAACATTTTTTTTTGAAATGTGAAGTTGTTGCTATCAGAAGTCAAAATCCAAACAAACGTAGAAGTGAAGTTCAACGCCTCATGATGCTTTCAGAGTAAAGAACTCATCCATCATTGTGATAAAGATGCGCTTGGAGCTTCTATTGATTACCAAATCGGTATCATGCATTTCTTTCAGCACTTTATATCATTAAACCCATAATTTTGCATGTGTTTTAGCGAGACAACCATATTGTCAAGGAGCGGTTGATGAATAAAAATTAATTAGAAATCATCTCTCTTTTTTTTGTCTACATATTTAGGCATAGGGTTGTAACTTAACATGCAGTGAATTAATGAAAACCATAAAGTTTATTTCACCAGCTTTAGGTGATCCACAAAGATAGATTTTAATTTAGTCAACGACCAAACAAATCCATTTATAAAAGTTGCACTTAAACATAAGTTGTGGGTAATTGTAATGCAAACTGAGTACCTATGCCCTAAAATGTATAACAATAGAAAATATTTTTATTTTAATGGTGAGGTGAATAGCAGTAGTTGTGATTTGATTGAGTATTTTTATTTTAATATTGCGGTCAATAGTAAAGTCTTACTTAGAACAGTCTTCCAAAAATACTGATTAGATCCTGAATCTTGCCAATATCAAATATATAACAATAAAAATTATTAAATATATAAAAATTATTCCCCTGAAATGTTTCCAATTTCAATGAACTTTGTACACTCTGCTATAACATCTATGAATGTGCCACAAAATGCTTACACTTAAATTCCAATTCCAATGACCTCCACACACTTTGCTATAACATTTAATATAACAAAGAATACTCAACACTTGTAAGAAAATGAATTCATACAAATCCAACTGTATGTTAAGCATTTAGTTATTATATGTTATGTGGACTGTTCAACTTCAATGGTTGTGGCTGCTGATAGGATTTATATGCCATTTTGGGAATCATATACCTTGATTTTGGAAGTAAGCTAATGATTGAAATTTGTATTATGTGGATGTCCCTTTTGATAGCATTTGGAGGTCATTTTTGGGAATTATATTCTTTGATTGTTGAATTCAACTACTGTTTTGGGTAGTTTGATGTAGCACCATGTTGCATGAGCTGATTATAAGTTGGATATGAAAATAGTCATATTAAAGTATGGTATTAAATGTTGTGTTAAGTTGTTTATAAGTACTTTAATTTGAAAATAATTTCTCTGCAGCATAGCGTTAAATGTTGAGTGAGATGGCTTATAAGTCATTGTATCTTAATTGTGTTTCAGATTAAACAACTTATAGTTCACTGCATTTAATGTTGCATTACGGGGTGGTTATTGATCATCTCAGAGCGGATGCCCTGGTGGCTTCACTTTTGAATGTGAGTTATGTAAATATTCTATATCCTGAAGAAGCTTTTTCAAGCTTTCACTTTTGGTAGACAAATAAATATCACTTCATATCTAATTTGAGCCACTCACAGAAGATGCCATTGTGATCCTACTTATACTGCCAGACTATTATATGCTCTGACACGCATTACAAACACTTTTATTACAACAGTGATATTTTAAAACTGATTTGAAATTTGGAGCGTTATTTCTACTTGAGACAAAATCAATCATGTCCTCACTTCACCCTTCGAGCACAAAGCTGTGAAATCCATCCGATGCTAGCAAGCAGTTTGTTGAGGAAAACTCTCCCCTGCTCTGTCTAGAATTATAGATCTATGTTAACAAAAGAAAGAATGCATACAAATCAAATTAAATTAAGTCGATGGATCAGAAAGACTACCATAAAGACAACAGAAATTCTGTTAAGATTTTAAAAAATTAAGGTAATTCTTGCCTCGTTTTCAGGAAAATATTCCATACAACATTACACAAGCTTCACAATGGATTTGTTTCCAAAGCCCACGAATGCAGTTGAATTTTTCTCCGCCTGTTCCCACTCCAAACAATTACTACAAAAGATATGCGCCACCGAAACAAATACCTTTCAGAAAATCACCAAGAGAGAGAAAAGCATGTAAATCAAGCTGCAAGCATACGCCACCAAGCCTTGTTGTTCATCGCCGTGAGATGCCAAGACAATCAATAAACTGCTGCAAGCTCTTGTGCACCAAAGCACGGTCAATGCCGCCATGACAAACATGACAAGTCCTTGAGGTGGGATAAAAAGCGCAGATGCCGAGAAAATCACCATTGGCAGCATATAGTAGCCCACCAAGCTCAGACATCTGTGCAGATCCAAGTTACCATTTCTCCCTGCCAACATATTGAACACAAAATAGAGGAACATGGAATCGATTGTCATCCAGCCCAAAATTACGCCGAAGTGAAGCTTTCCTGCTAGAAGCTGGCAAAGCCCAAATGCTATGCAGAACAAAAAAGGGCCTGATAGGTCAGCATTCTCATGTAGATTGGGATTCACTCTGAAGGGATTCAAAAGGTTTAAGGTCTTCTTTGTTATGAGACTGGTATTGATCCCCAATTCAAATGGACTCTACCTGCAACTCTGCGTAAAAAGCGCACAAATGTGGAGCGGAGAGCATTGTTCATTGCCATAAACTCCACTAAGAATTCAAATGGACTCTCCTTGTAACTCCTCCGTTAAAAGCGCACAAATGTCAAGCGGAGTTTTTTTAAGGGTATTTTAATGTTTTAAAACATTTTTTTATTAAATTAGACGACTGATTTTTGTTCAATCGTCTAACAAAAGATGGCTACGATTAGGACAGAAAGACATTTGGGGGAGTTCATTTCAGAGGGAAACGCCTTATGGCGTAATTATGGGTTATACAATTAAAAGTTAACATTGTGCCTTCTATGGCATACAAGGAGTAGAGTGTGGAGTTTTATTATAATTTAATAAGTATTTTTAATAATTGTTAGTTATTAGTTGTGAATGTGAGATGATTTATTTTTAATATATTGTTAAAATACTATGTTGGTGATTCCGGAGGGGTATATTTTTACATAGGCTAAATGTTTTTTGGTTTTGTGTTATTATTATATTTTTTTAAAACATATTTAAAGAATACAAGAAATTTATCAGAAATATTGTTATATTTTAAAAGAGTGATATGCAGTGTCAACATAAATATTATTTATGATCAAATCAATATTTTTTATGATTATCACTAAATATTACTTAAAATGGGGTCATATACTTTTATGTAACATTTAGCCTTAATCCCATATATGAGATAAAATACTACCTCTAGTTGTAATACAAACAAAAGGTAGTGGTGTGTCATTCGTAGTGTGATCTTGTTGAGAAAGTACGTATTCTCTATCTTTCTTGTATCATTTTTTATAATAATAATTAATTTAAGTTTACAAATTAGACATCAAATTGATGTATTAGACAATTTTTGGTTACGAGGCCACTTGAATACTTAATTCAGTTTATGGAGATGTACATACCCTACTCCTTTTAAGATTCAAATCAATAACCTCCAAAGAAAATGTGTGATCTTCAAAATTAGGATCACTCAAATTATGCCATTATTGTTATTACTCACACTTTAAAAATCACGTTGTTTTCCTAGACCTCAACCCATCCCTTGCCTCTTTCATTTTCAACAAAAATAAATGATTCAAAACTCTTTGCATCCCCTTGAGCTTTTAGCACTCATCACGCATCCTCCATCTATCAATCTCACATGATAAATGCATGTCATCTCATTCTATATTAAAAAAACATGTACATACATATACATGAGAACTTGATGTCAAATTGATGTATTATAATTTTTTTGTTTAGGTGGCAACTTGCATTCTTAATTTCGTTTATGGAGATATAAATACCCTACTCCTTTCAAGATCGAAATCAATGACCTCCAAAGAAAACACGTGTTTTTCATAGTTAGGGTCACTCAAGTTATGTCATTACTATTATTATTCACAACTCAAAAGCCACATGCTTTCTTATACATGCACCTAAACTTCCATGCGCTACATCTTTCGTAAACACAAAAGAATGCCTCAAAACCCTATGCATCCCCTTGGCCTTTTAGTGCTCATCACCCATCTTCCCATCTTCCATCTATTAGCCTCACATGATAAATGCATGTCATGTCATTCTATATTAAAAAAACATGTGACATACATATACATGAGATTAAATTCATCTTAATCTTAGATCTAATATTACAAGGAACCAAACCCTCGAAAGATTTGATCTCTCTTGGCACTTTCAAGGTTGAAATGGATATATGTTGTTGTAAGAACTAATAATAATAATTTATATAAAAAATATATATATATATTATATATATAATATATATATATATATATATATATATATATATATATCATCAAATTTTATACTTCAACTTTTTATAATACAATAACAAGCATCTTTTTCTTCATGGTAAAATACACTTACGAACATCTACCTCTTATCAAGAGCTACATATTATTTACATTGTCTAAGATCTATTAACTTTGCATAAATAATTAAAACAACTTAACCAATACAACAACACCCCTTTAAGAGTGTGTCAACCACATTCTTTCAAATTCAACTTTGTTAGGTGTCATAATACCACCTTGATTTCATGAACCCTAATAACCTTTTCTTTAAAAAATGTGTGTGTGTAGAGTTCAATTGGATTTATCTCAAGTGGTAGGGAGAAATGATTGTTATCCTCTCCACAAGTGACATGATGAGTTTTGTTGTAATGGATTCAATTCTTTTTGTTGAATTTGATTAGTCCCTCTAAGACTCTCGATCTTCTCTAAATAGAGATCATAGACCACTCAATTGCTAATTCATGGATTAATATAGTCATTAATGTCAAGCAAAATATGAAGCGTCAAATCACATTATGTCTAAAACAAACCATGACTGTCAAATTGGATAACTACAAATTGATACTAATGCATACTAAGGAAACACATTAAAGAAACACACTTTACTTAAAGACATATCAAGTTGGTCCTAACTAGCTCCCAAATGTTTCAATATCCTAACACACTTCGAGCACAATCAAATACTTTCATAGCACCTTTAATCCAAAATAGTATACTTTTGGACTATATATACTTCAAACACAATCTAATCCCATTACAAATATAAAATTCCTAAATGTTGAAATTTGTTGAAATTCGTAGAAATCTCCTCCCACTTCAAGAATGGATAATGGTTGCAATAGACCCCGAGACGTTGATGCTTTGTCTTGACTTTCTAGAACTCTCTGACATCGAAAAATGTATTTTGCAATGGCCATCTTCATATAATTCAATAACATGTGTGTTAAAATTTAACCAGAGAAACATATATTTACTAAGAGAAACATTACACCAACAAAAAAACACAAACACAAAGTCTTCCTTGGGAAAACCCCAACTCCGAGGAAGAACCCACCTAGTAGTATTTCATTAGTCCCTTGGCCAAAACCCAACCAAACAGGCCAAGTGAGCCTTCACCGCTCACCTCCTTGGCCCATGACAATAGATTCTTCACCTAGCCTTTTAAAGGCTTCATTACACGAATTCCATGAGTACATATAATTGTATGCCCAAAACCACCATTGTATGATTTGGTCAACTTTGACTTTGTCCCCGAGTCAAGTTTATTGAACAATCCCCCCTTAAACCTTGACTTGGGGTTTCCCTTTACCAAATCTGGCCAAACAAACCAAGTGAGTCAATCCTACTCACTCTAGCCCTTACCCCCCTAAAGCTTTATACCCATAATATATGCATGTCACCCTATCACCTAGATCTAACATTAGAATTTACCAGTAGTTTCCCAAGGGTACGCATGCCTTACTAGGTCTTACGACAGTATCCCTATTTACATGCAATATAAAAATTTGAATCCATTATCAATAAGTAAATAAAATATTCTTTCGTTGTTTTTATGTCGACACTTGTACCATTATCCTCTTGACACCAATAATTGACAAGCAAATCTATGATTTACAAGGAATGTTCTTTCACAGCTGCATTCACAACTTGTACACGCCATGAATTCTAACCTTGGACCACCATCATGATTCCAAATTTGCAATGCACAAGGCATTTGCAACCTTAATGCCTCAAAAACCACCATGCTCATATGCTAATTGTCCTAGAGGCTTGCAGGTATTTATATGTGATCACCAATAGGTCCATTGGTGCAAATAATTCCCTTTGCAAGTTTGATTCACATAAATTGTGATCTCAATAATTTTTCACCATGTCCTAGTTCAGTCTTGAGCACTATTTCATATATCTAATGTTTGATGTTGCTACCTACCTACTTGTATTGGCAATGTCCTAATATTAGTGTGTGGATTTCACCTCAAAGTTCTTTCTCAACCATTAACATTTGCTCCAACCTGATCATCTGAGCATCCATCTTCCCTAGTGCCTTGACACTTGTGATCACTAAAAAATCCATGCCATTCATAACCAAGGTTGCATCAATAACCAACCCATTTCACCCCTAATCTCTTGATGCCAAAAAATGTCAAACTATATCTTAAACCCTAGATGTGGTATTACATCTCTCACTATACCATCAAATAAGTATTGCTACTTTCCCACTAACACCATGCTCCCTACACCCAGATCTGCAAGCAAACTTTGCATCGATCTCTCCCTCCATTAAGCCAAATAAACCCTTAGCAACAGAGGCATCCCCCTCAATCCAACACTTGGCTCTGAAGCCAAATGTTAAAAATTAACCAGGGAGATATATATCTATTGAGAGAAACATTACACCAGCAACAAAAAACAAACACAAAGTTTACCATGGGAAAACCCCAACTTCAATTAAAAACCTAGCTAACAATATTCCATTAGTCCCTTGGCCAAAACCTCATCAAGCTAGCCATGTGAGGCTTCACCACTCACCTCCCTAGCCCATTACAATAGAGTCTTCGCCTATCCTTTTAAAGGCTTCATTACATGAATTCCATGGGCACAAAACCATGTGCCCAAAACCACCATTGTTTGAATCAGTCAACTTTGACTATTTCCATGAGTCAAGTTTACCTAAAATTGTGCTACTTACACAAAGTCATTATATTTTTCTAATAACTAAGATGCCCTAGATTAGGCACATCACACACTTCTCTCAAAACCATTCATCTTATTCCTACATTGTCATGAGCATAAATCCTATCATTAAATGAGAAATCCATTCTTTGAAATCCAAAAATCTTCGCACTTCCTTGGCATGCTATCTTAAGCTCCCCATAGCTCTTCCTTGGCCTTTAGGAATTGGTCATCATGTTTAAGTTATCTAAGTATTAGTTAGTACCTCACGAGTGCTTGAAACCACCATTGTTGACCTAACAACCTTGACTCTTTCACCAAGTCAAGTTTACCTAATAGTTCTAGGTCATAAATTGTATAAATGCAATTCATGGTATCTGATATTCTTTGACTCGTAATAAACAACACAATTCCATTACATAATTAGGTATGGCACCTTCAATGCATACATTCATGTGCACAATCAAGTCTTCTTTTGGTTTTGGAACCTTCAATGTTGAAGGACTTGTGAGCAACTTCTTGATAAGTTTGACCCTTTCCTCACACTTAATCACCCACTCAAACTTCATCCCTTCTTTTGTGGAGAAGTTATAAGATATGAAATCTTGTAAAATCCTTTTATGAATCTTCTACAACATCACATTAGGGCTATGAATGATCTCATATAAAACAACATTTCTTTGAATATGCCACTCCAACATCACCTCATTCTTTCTAGGATGAATTAAAATTCCTTCTTTAAACATGACGTAGCCAAACTATTGTAGTTATTTTTTATGAGACTCACATGTTCACAACTTGGTATAAATTTTATTTTCTCTCAACACATATAACAAACGAGATAGGTTTTTTCCCTCCTTCATTAAGTAAATAAGAATGGCCTCTGGAAACACAAGGATGAATTTATCTAAGCATTGGCTAAAGGCATTATTCATTAAATGCATGAACACGGGTAGGTTTTTTCTTAGACCATAAGGTACCACTACAAACATGCAATGCCCATCCAACATGACATCCATCCTTGTAAAGGATATATATCTTTCAACATGCCCTTATTTAATTGTACGTAACATGTATAATTTGAGCTTTTCATCCTTCTTCTTCACAAAGAGTATCGGTGCTCCCCATGAAAATACAAAAGACATAATTTAGCCTTTGTCTAACAGTTCATGTATCTTCATCCTTAGTTCCAAGATCTCTGGTACACCCATTCAATAGGGAGTTGCGGATATTAGTTTTACCCATAGCACAAGCCCAATAAAAAAATAAAAAATTCCACTTTCTTCTTTGGAGGAAATCCTAATAGATATCAGAAACACATGCATATTCCTTCAATAATGGTTAGACTTTAACACTTGGTCATTTATCACTTGAATGATCTACAACACTAAAAACATAAAGAGAGCATATTCTTGTCTCAGAACTCCTCTTTACCTTCACTAAAGAGATTTATCAAAAGGATATGGGCCTAATAAACCCTTGAACATGGTTTATATGCTCTTTACATCAACATATGAAAAAATTTCCTCATAAAAGTTTGTATTTGTTCAATATGGTTAGAGTCAATGAAAATATATGATCCCCAAGGTAGTAAATGTCAACGTGGTTATTTTGCCCAAATTCAAGCCATATAGAGTTAATTTATATCAATAACTGTAATATCAATGTTATATATATCTTATGTAAGTTCCTAGAACAAATCCCAAAGAGATGACCCTACTAAAGAACGATAAAAGTCTCATTTTGGACCTTTATTTATGTTTAAATAGTATATTTTCCTAGATATCATTTAATAATGTCATGGCATAAGCTCACAAAGTTATCATATTATATAGTATATAAAATCCATAAATTGGTTGTTAAGATAGAGAAGGCTATGACATAGCAA
Source organism: Pinus taeda (assembly GCA_000404065.3). Classification (NCBI taxonomy): domain Eukaryota; kingdom Viridiplantae; phylum Streptophyta; class Pinopsida; order Pinales; family Pinaceae; genus Pinus; species Pinus taeda. Next base: position 29,069 of record APFE031453280.1, read on the forward strand.
GAGGGGAAGCAAGGGTGGTTCTTAATAATGGAACCAACATAGATACATCTTAACCATGGATCTAGCAAGTATCGAGAGGTATCAAATCTTTTGAGGTGCAAACCTCTTTTAAAGTGCAAAACTTAAAAATGTTTGCACTTCAAGAGATTTGATTCCTCTTAGTGGATCTATATTGGTTATATATGTATGTATGTATTTATTATTTTTCATTATTTAAATTGCATTTTTGAATGCATAAATGTGATGAACCCCATGAAAATCCCCTTGGATACTTGGATTGTGTAGACTATATAGGTTAAGCTCGTAATTTCAACAAATCTTTGATGTATTTTATACACAATTGACCAAAAAATATACCTTAAAAAGACGAAAATTTAGAATAGAAAGAAGTACTTGAAATGTTTGAACCATAAGAATTTATTTTTTCCAATTGCTCTATATAATATATAAACAATTTTTTTAACCATATATAATATATACATAGTTGACATTTAAATATTATATCTTATTGATGGGCTACATTTTCCACATTAAAATAAATTGTTTAATATAATTAATATATATTTTAAATATACATCAATATTACTTAATTATGTATATTAAAATATTTTATTTATAATCTACATTGATTTTATTATTATTAATTTTACATGAAGAATGGAATGAATTACATATCTCCCTTTTATTACTCTTATTACTCATATGAGAAAGTCATTGAAATATTTTACTATAGTCAACATTAAAGTAATTTTGTTTTTTTACCCTCTCCATATATACATATATATGAAGTTACTATTGAAATAAACTAATTAACATGGATATTTAAATAGTTTATTTAACTCCTATATTGAAATATTTTTAAACAATATAAGAATTATACATCTAGAGTGAAAATATAAGATTATTTTATTTTATTTTTTTTTCTCTAAAACTAATATAACACTATGTTACTTCACTTTCACTTGTACATGGAACTCTTTTATGTATGGTTGACAATGAGTAAAATGTTTTTACCGCATCTCCTTTATATTGGGTTGTTGCGTCTAGGTGTGCTCTACAGCCTAGTAGGGGTTATGTTGTGGTGGTGTAAATGCTTGTTTGTAAATATTTATATGTGGGCTCAATTAAAAAATAATAAAAAGTTAAAAATAATATAGATACCACTATGGGGGAGATGTTGTAATGAATGTAAACATTTAAATGTTGGCTTAATTAATAATAAAAAGCTAAAAAGTAGCTATAAATTAAGATCAATTTTACCATATAAATTAAAATAATGATTTTGTACCCATATTTGGATTTAATTCATAAGCACATAAAAACTTAATATTTACAATAAACTTACAATATAACAATACTTAAACCATGGATATGTTAAAAATGTAACAAGAAAAGCCTCAATTTGACTTATGCCTTAGTCAAATGGAGAAATTTGATTTTCCACATTAGCAAAATGACTTGGATTGCAATTAGCTTGAGTGACATAGCCTTGTCACCAACAAATTCGAGTTTGTGGGCTTGGAGTAGAGTTGTGCATATAGTGATTGCTAAAATTTAGCAATCTAGTTCAGATATTTTCAGTTGAACTCACTTAACTGAGCTCTAGTCATTAATAGAGTCAGTTGAAGGTTAGTTGAGTAGTTATGACTGTTGTCAACTCATTGATTTCTCAGTTAACTAGTCAATCAACCAAAAATAGCTTAGACATGCATGGAATTAGAGTGGGGGAAAAGGCACATTGTAATTATCAATTATATACTAGTGGAGTGTACAGGCTTGGCAATTAAGCAGGTGATCAATTCCCTTGGAATTGCACAAGGAAATAGGGAATTCCCCTATTCTTTAGGAGTTAAATTTCTCCAGGATTGTGCAAGGAAATAGGAGGAAGTTGGGGGCTTGAATAAGCTAAGTGTTAGCCAAAGATAGTCATTCAATAAGAGAATAATTTTCTAGTATAGGATGTGCTTCAGAGCTTGAAGCTAACATTGTAATAATTTCTCATTCTCATATGATTAATGAAAAGTAGAGGAGGAGTTTTTCCTAGTTGGGTTTTCTTGTAAATCAATGTGCTCCTTGTGTTTTGATGGTTGCATGTCATTGCATGTGTTTTTATCTTGTGATTTTCTATTCCGCAGATTGTGGAAGAAATTTGTATCTCTTGCTTTCAATTTGAATTCATCAATAATAGCAAATTTATTGCCATGTATACATGGTATCAAAGTCTGAAAACATAATAGAAATCATTCAATAGATATTCTCCTTTAGAAATTTCGAATTGTAGATTTTATTCCTTCTTTCCTCCTAAACCGTTGCTCTTCTTTTCTTTTGCTTCCCAACTATGGATCAAACTTCTTTTTTTGAGATCGAACTTGTTGGTGAGTGAGTCTCAAATGAGGTCAAACTGCTCCTTTATATAGCCTTTCCAAGGGGTCAAATTCCCTCCGACTTGAAGCTTCCAAGGCCGACTTGTACCTTTGGAGTTTCGAGGAATTTCTAGACTCAAAAATAATTATTTTACAAGATACATTTTGCCTAGAAGGGTCTTATAAACATAATGTTGACTCCTTTAATTCATGACAATAAATCCTAAGACCTAACAAACCCTAGAAGCATGAAGAACATGCTTTTACCTAGAAGACCGTCAATAAGAAGCATGAAACCCATGCTTTAATAATAATAACTTGTTCTTTTATTCTTTTGTTTGTTACATTTTTAACACTTCATCTTAACTAGGGAGGTATTCATAATTGTACAACCAATACAACATCATTCTCAAACAGAAGGGTTCTCATATGTTAAATTTAGATAAAAATGATATGTTCTATGCTTAGCACAATTTACTTCAATGTTCCTTTAGCAACCCAATGACAATTTTCAATAATTTCAAGTAGCAATCTCATTAACCATTAATCACATTGACAGTAAATGTAGATAGAACATAAAAAACAAGTGCAAAAGACAAGTCAAGACAAAAAGACACTAGATTTGGCGGATGCAAGGGAAAAACCGCAATGTGGGGAAAACCCTTTGATCAAATTCTCTTATTATTATTCAATAGTCCAGCAGAGAGAGAGTACAAAAGTCAGATAGATTAGCCCAATACAAAGTCAAATCAACCCTGTCAAATTCTGCAGTCAACTATAGTCAAACTTCAGCCCTAACCATAAAGTCAATGTTGGTCAAATCAACAAGTCACCTCCTTTGAAGCTCGATCAAAGGTAGATTAATTCAACCTCCATCAAGGGTCAAAGTCAACCTAAAATAGTCCCACAAATGCTAGTCAAACAACAGTCAGCCTTGTGGTCAAATAGCCTTGAAGTCAACACTAGTGAAATAGTTCCAAACACCTCGATTTTTGTGCCAATTAATGTGGCCTCAAGAGCAAAATTATGCCCCAGAAAACCCAGTCAAACTTGGTCAAAATAGCAGTGGTCAACAGTCCTGAAATTTTCGTCCTGTTTTAGCCCAGAAAAATAGTCCTCCTAGCCGTACGTGAGAGAGAGAGAGAGATGATCCCCAAGCTATACGAACCAATCTATTTTGGATAGAGAAGAATACAAAACAGGCTAAGATGCCTCCAAGAATCTTAGAAGTGAGCCTCATATATACTCCACAAAACCATGCCTCAAGAAGTTGTCAAAATAACTTTAGATCAAGTGCTACGGGGATATTTGACCTCAAGGGTTGATGAAGGTCTCAAGAAGATGTTGAATCTAACCTTCAAACAAACACAATGATTTCACTTGATTTGAGACCATCTAAAAATTGCCAAAGGAGAGTCGAGATAGACCTCAAGAGCCCTATTTCAAGGGATGAAATCAAGCCTTAGGAGCCTTATTTCAGAGGGCCAAAATCAAGCCTCAAGCAAATGAAATTTGCCTTAGAACGGATTAGAATATTACCTCAAAACGAATCAAATTTTGCCTCCCTTTTAGCAAGTCCAACCAGCAATATCTTAGAAAAAAATTAGCCTCACAAAGTAGCCTTGAATGTGCCTCAAAAGGCCAGTGAAAAACAAATCCAAAAGACAAACAAAAATCCCAAAAAATTCCAACCTTCTTCTGATCTCCTCATTTTGTCCAGTTCTTGGATGTTTAGGAAAATATGAGCTTGTGAATGTGTCCTTTGGAAGGCTAACCAAGCCCTATATATACTAAACGAAGGAGTGAAATATGGGGGCCCGAGTTGCCTAAAAGGATGGAGCCAACCTTAACAAAAATTCAAATTTACAGATTTAAGAGCCAACCTATACTCGAAAAATTTTGAATATTTTTTTAAATAAAAATCCTTGATATGTCTCTTTTTAGCAAATCAATTTGGGAAAGGATATTTCCCAATGTAAGTGTTATTAAGACTCACTCAAATTTATCAATTTTTCTTCAATATATAATTAATCACTAAGCTCCCTTCAATCATTCAAATTTTGGGGACTTTGACCACCCTTTCGGGGCACTAACTTTAATTAAGTATATCTCCTCAACCGTGAGGAGATATGAGGCGTGCCACCTACCATTGGAATTAGTATGACAAAAACAACACGATGGTGATGGTCATGCGAGAGAATTCGTTGTTCTTCGTCCTCAAATTCTTCAACAAGTGTGGGGCAATATGATCAAGAATTTGGGCTTCCTAGACATCTTGACCATTCGGGCTTCCAATCAATGCAATCCATAGATGGATATTAAGAGTGTTCATATACCAATGTTGGCATCAAGACAACACCATTCAACATATTTGAGTTACCTTTTGAGGCATTTCAATAGTCTTTTATGAGGGAACTCTAAGCTACTAAAAGCACAATACAAGGTCTATTCTAAGGAATATCTTAGTTTATTTAAGGTGTGAATTAGAATCTATTTTGTTGCATTGGAGGTCAAAGTTACAATTGCATACTTATTGGAGTAGATCTCAAGTTGAATATGTTTAGGTAGATATGGTAGTGATTGTGTATTGTTGTATTTGGGTTGCTATCCCTAGTACAAGAGCCTAAGAGTTTTGTTCTTTCTTTTATTGTTCAGGGTGGCAGGATGGCGCTAGAGAAGGAAGTTGTAGCCTTCTTCAAGGAGTTGTCGCCTCCTTCCAATGTATGCTGGTAAACTAGGGTTTGTAGCTTTGTCCAACAATGACTAATAAATATCTTTGGGTTGTAGCCCTTCTAGGTGTAGCTGATAAATCAGAAGTTGTAGCTTCCCTTGTAATATAAAGATATTGTTCATATATATCTTGTGTTTCTTTGATGTGATGTTATTGGTTAATGGTTTTAATATTAAATTGTAAGAAAAAAGTGAAATACCAATTCACCCCTCCCTCTTAATATTTCCAACAAATAGTTGTGGTAGAATACATTGTACACCATTATTTTCCACAGAGGAACGTGAAAGTGAAAGGTCCTCCAATGTGGCCTCTTCTAAGCATGTTGTTGTCGCTTTTTTCCACACGAACCATGTCTATGACTAGGTGACTGACAACCTGATCTAGTGCGGGGATCCTTCACGTTTAAGTGCTCCTCTATAAGTAGTCATTTCAGCATTGTGGTGGCCTACCTTACCAACCTTGCTCACATATTCAAGCTCTATTTTTGCGATTTTCCCAAGGGAACCTATTTCTTGATCTTCGTCCATGATGTTCTCAATAACAAGATGTTCAATGTGGACATCAAGATGTGCAGACAACATTATTAACAATCTAATAATTATTAATATTACATAGAGAGGAATTCATGATACTATGCAACTGCGTTTCACCTCCCCTTGCTCCCAGCTACTTGTGTCCACGAAAAAATTCAGTGAGCATAGACGATCACAATAAGTGTGTGAATGATTGATTAATAGATTGTATGTTGTATATTTATTTATACCTTTACATTTGACTTGTTGAAGCCGACATTTTTTTTTTTTTTTTTTTTTTTTTTTTTTTTTTGTATCTCCGCCATATGTAAGTTGTAATAGAGCCGATATTTCAAAAATGTTGACATACCTACATTACATCTAATGGCTAACGCTTACACATCTCCCTCATATTGCGTTGTAGAGCACCTTTTGGCGCAATTACTAAAAAATGTGTGATTGGCATCCCTATCTCTGGCATTAAATTGCAGCATGTTTTCGGTTGACCTCTATTTGTCTTTTTTCAATAATATTTCAATTAGTAAAGAAGGTAAAGTAGACATCCCTATATATGACACTAAAATGCAACAATTATCTTTGGCTCTACTCTATTTTTTTGAAATGGAAATGATACAAAACGTGCAATTGTAATCCTTGTCTATTACCCTAAATTGCAATTATAATGTCTGTCTATTACCTTAAATTACATTTTTTTATGCTGAACAAAGTAAATTATGCATTGTTGACCATATATTTGACTCTAATAACATACTGTGTCTGGTCATATGTTTTGTTTTTTTAAATGACATTTGAATTATTGTTCAGCTACATTTCCATTTTTTACCCTATATTGTAATTTTGTATTTTTTTTAAATAAAAGCACTTACAAAACAGATTCACATAAATTTTCTTAACAATTACCATCTTTCCTAAAATTATGATATAAAAGAACAAAAAGAACAAGATCATATGAATTATCCTTCCTATCTTTGACCATTATTGCAACCATATGTTTGCTTAATAAATCTTAATGTATTTATTTTTCTGTTGATCCATAATTGCCCTTGTTGGAGTTTGTGGAGGAGATATTAGCATACCATGTACATCCAACTCTTCTCTTTTCATTAGTTTTTATAAAATGTTTATTTTAAAAATATCATTTTAAACTATTTGAGACCTTGTAAACTATATCCTTTGAATATGCCATGTTAAATTATTTGATACCTCTAAATTATATATTTTAAAAAAGACTCTTAAATATTAAATTTTAATTAATGTTAAATATATGAGAAAAAAATTATTAAAAACATTTGATTTTTATTTTCAGCTCTTTTAATACCCTTCTAGAGCATATGAAATTTTCTCTTAGGTCTAAGAGACTGAAAGATATCCTCCATAGTATATATACTATGAAATTTTCTCTGAGTCCAAAAAAACTGAAATATGCCAATTAGGATTAAATGCTCTCCAACCATTCCACAACGTAGATGAAATTTTCTTAGGTCTAAGAACACTGAAATATACCCTTTCATAGTATATATGAAAATTTCCTTAGAGTCCAAGAAGACAGAAACATGTAACTAGGATTAAATGCTCTCCACAAGAGAGTGGGTATGAGGCTAAGGGTTTTCTGTGAAATTTAATATTTGGTGTCATGAGGATACGATACTCAAATCTATAAACCAGTTGATCTAAAGCTAATCTATAATTTTGTCATGAAGTTGAAGACATTCTAGAATATTTTATTAAAATAACATTGTAAATATTTTAAAATAATATCATAGATGTTTTAAAATAACATCATAAATGTTATTCCCTCTCCAGTCAAATTTAGCCACATTTTTTCTTATGACCATTAGGCTGACCAAGTTCCTTTATTTAACCTTCCTTGTAGATATGCTTCTTCATCTTGTCCTAAAGATGAACCATACTCTCTATGTGATTTTTTCCGAAAATTCCCATGAATTAACATCATAAATATTATTAATAATATGCATTTATTTACTTTTAAATCTTGTTCTCTAATATTCATTGGATTTTGAACATCTTAAAGTGCTCTGAAGACAACCACTGGACAAGTCAATAAACACAAATTTGTATTTCCATCCTCACCAGTGATAATCATATTTCTCTTGAATCCACCAATAATTAAACCTTATTTCTGAGGGCAATGGTGAATATCTTAGTTAACCGTCATTATTTTCATGTCTAAGCTCTTGCTATCAATGATACATGTAATTGTTATTGCACTTTATAATAGCATGGAACATGTATCGTGTCGTAATAGACATTGTACTAACTACCAGTGTTAACTGAAATAAGCACAATTTCATCAAAAACTCTAACAAAACTCTATTTGATTTTTCAGTGCACTGCCTCAATACAAATCTTTTCTAGTGTCCGGATTCCTTTTTTTTTTTGGTAAGTAAGCACCCACGGGGGATTTGAACCAGTGATCTATCGCAAGGAGCGCCTTAACCGTGCACTTATTCACCATAAATCCAAAGTCCCGTGGGCAGTCTAGTGTCTGCATTCACTTTATACTGCATCTTAAAGATTTGATATTAAACTGTTTTAATACAATCTAAGGGCACAAATATTCACAAATAAGAAATTCAAAGATTTGAAATTAAACTGTTTTAATACAATCTAAGGGCACAAATATTCACAAATAAGAAATTTAAAATATGGAATTTTTCTGAAGTTATTCTTTTGTAGTCCTAAGAAGAGTTTGGAGGAACCCTCTCATTATCAGACAATTTGTGTTAAATGTTTCTTTGTGACTCCCTAAGTGTTAAAATTCTTGTGATTGGATTGATTAGACAACGATGCCCAAACGAGTCCTAATAACATCCTATAATGGGAATCAATTTCCATGTTTCAATGCAGAGTTATAGATAGTCAAATTTACTTTGAACCTTTGATCAAAGAAAGGATCTGTTGCACGAAAATTACTATAATTTGCTGTAAAACAATCTTTGGACTACTAATATGCAAGCTATATAATGCAGTATTCGAGATATCCTTGTCTGGATAACCATTCCACCTCCTAGATAAAGGATGCAACCAAGTTAGCCTCGTAAGATGGAAGAGATTTTGGATTGAAAGACATTTTAATAAGACACTTCCAGCTGGAACCTTAGAACATTTCCTAAATATTTTATGTAGTTATTTATTGAATTGAGCTCATTTCTAAAATGTTGCCTACATGATGACAACCATTAATATCCACTCTAACAATCATCAAAATTGAAATTATTCTTATATACCTTTGAATCTCCATATATACCAAAGCCTACATCTATATTTCTGTTTCCCATGAAAAATATTTTTCCCATAAGCATTGTCACCAACAAACTGCTTTAATTCACTATCACCTCCCAAGCTGCTTCAACACCATGCAGTAAACAATTTATCTAAACAGGAAAATAATAATGGCACCAACCACTGACGTATACAAAAATGAAAGTGGGTAACCTTCGCACACACTTATAGAGATTTTGAGTTGGCTCTCCATCAAAAGAAACAACATTTTCAAATAATAAAAGGTTTCGCCAACCATTCTTTATCTCCAAAAATAACAGATACGAAGTTCTGATCCAATGGGCCGTAGGCTGACTCCTTGTTTCTGAAGAACATTGCAACTTCTTTTTACACCTTTTTCTGTAAGATAGTGCCTCCATCATCAGAGGGATTCCATATATAATTCTCCACCTGTGAATTAATATGTTGATTTTGTGAGATGAATGCAAGCACAAGCAAAGCTAATATATCTACCATTATCTTCGTTTTCATTTGTAGTAAACAATGCAAAAGGAAATTAGTGGCCATCTATTAGATAAAAATATAAAGATCGTGACTGCAAGGTGATTGAAAACATTTCCTGTTTTCAGTTAGTAGGATTTTCTCTAGACGCCAAGTTATTCAAGAGTTCAAAACCCAGAGAAAAAAACAATTGAATTGTTAGAGCTTATTCACTCCAATAGCTGTGATTGACAAATAAAAGTTATTCACTCTAATAGCTGTAAAACTTATTTTACTAAAACTGTGATTGACGTATACAGCATCTTTTGCTTAAAATGAACAGGCACTGAAATTAGAAATACTAAAGCTATATGTAAAGAGTGTTTAGGTCTAAGAATGGCCCTCAATTGTTAAACCGATAAAGGCAAACTGTAAAATAAGTACAACAAATTTCCTACACCGATATAGGAGCTTCAATAAACATTTCTACATAATCTTGGAGAAAAGTACGGCATCTAAAACAATATTATTATAAAGTGCTATATCCAATAAACAGTTTGCTCTAAATTGGGTATAGAATTAGCAGAATGGTAAGAGCAAACGGTTGATTAGATATAGCACAAAACAGGATGAAGCAGCAAACAGATCCATGCTGTTTTGTGCTATATCCAATCAAGAGATTGGTAAGAAGAACGTGAGAGGCAAATTCCTTCTTCATGTTAAGTGACCAGGATCAGACCATTGGTATAAATGTAAAATGATTTAATCAAATAAAGAAATTTTGAAGTGAGAATTTTGTTACGATTAGAAGCCTTCTTGTGAAAGGATGTTTATGAGAGATTAAAATTTAACAGAAACTAAAACACTAACCGTTACATATTCACCAATAAGTCCAGACTTTCTCTAGAAGGAGAAGAATCCAAATGACACGCTTATGCAGTATAATTAAAAGGTATGTATACCTACATTGCTCATGTAAGGTGCCTTGAAATCAGTAGGGTAAAATTATGGCACTCAACCAATACTTTGTTTAGACTAGAGTCGTCGTGAGAGAGATATTTCCCATTTAGACAACTTATTTGAAGACATACAAGCATCACACAAGGACTAGAAAACACAGAATTCATCCACAATATGTAGAAGAAACTGTCAACTAGCATCATATGCCAATTAGCACTCATATTTGTTCATGTCAAAGATTGTTAAGACCATTTCAGACCTGGACGCAAACATGGTTAATAATTCTAACAATGTGGATGGCATGCATAGTTTGACATTAGTTAGTTAGAGCTATCCATACAGAAGTCGCTCAGTCAAAAACCTTTCTTCTCTTGTAATTCACACTTGAAAAGAAATAAATAGGATTCACTAATTAGAAGACTAAATCAAAGCAGAAGGAATGCACTTGCTGCGTAAAGGTGGCAGATGGGGAAGGGCGGGGAGTAGGCAGGGGGGTGTCATTCTTGATTTGGGAGTGAACAAAAATTGAATTATGAATGGGGTCTGAGGACAGCAACCTAATTAATTTATTAAACTAAAATAACCAAACAAAAAAACCAGGTCGAGGCTTATGCAGTGGTTCAGGGACTAACGTCTATAAATTCAATCCAACATTAATTTCTTGAAAGCCATTGGCATTTCATCCATAATTATCAACCTAATGAACAGCTTGAAAACCCTGTCAGATAGCTAGTTAGCTCATCTCATTACTAGAACCAAAAAAGAGGTTGTACATTTCAAGGATATCAAGTTTTTTCATTCTTTGAGGGACCTCAATCAACAAGCGGACAACCATGCAAACAGGGCCTGTGGGGGTCATCCTTAATCCAGGAGTGAACAAAAATTGAATTATGAATGGGGTCTGAGGACAGCCACCTAATTAATTTATTAAATGAAAATAACAAAAAAAAAACAGGTTGAGGCTTATGCAGTGGTTCAGGGACTAACGTCTATAAAGTTTAAACTCAATCCAGCATTAAGTTGCTGAAAGCCATTGGCATTTCATCCATAATTATCAATCTAATGAACAGCTTGAGCATCCTGTCAGATGGCTAGTTAACTTGTCTCATAGCTAGAACCAAAAAGGAGGTTGTATATTCCAAGGATATCAAGTTTTTTCATTCTTTGAGGGACCTCAATCAACAAGCAGGCAACCATGCAAAGAGTGCCTACAGATTGAGTGAAGGAATCCTAAGAAAAAGAGGGAAAACTGTTTTTCTAGCTATCCCCTGGGCTCATAAAATCTGTCATTGTTTGCATATTGCCACATTGCAAGCAATTTAAGACACATATGTCACTTCATCAAAACAGGTGTACACTGTATAGTATACAGATGGAGGTGGGGTGCAATGTGCATCATCCGTGGCATTCTGACATGTCATTTTTAACTCACTATCAGCGTTTTAACTTTTGAATCAATGGGAGACTTAATGCAGAAGGAGAAAGCGCTGAAGTGAAGGCCGACAAGGGACTTTCATGGCTGTCATCTCTAGCTCAGATGGACTTTCAGATGAGCCATTTTGATTGAGCACAATTGGTTGATTCAGTTGTCAGTCATTTCAGGGAAGAACCTTGATGTTCAGATTCAGTTTAGAGCTGTCGATCTCCCTTTGCATTGGATTTTAGATTGGAGCTTTGTGTCGTCTTGTTATGGTGTATTTTCCATCTCATAGCACTGCAGTGGGGGATTAAGTCTCTCACCCTCTTCATTTCAGGTAGTTTTCTTCTGTGGGCTGTTTTGAATTTTCAATTTAGGTTAATGAATGAGTATGTTGGGCAATGTTGGTTATCTTCAGAGTGGACCTCGGACTGGTGATTAAAGAACACTCTGGGCTTGTCTCTTCCTCGAGCCCAGAAAGGACTTGTGTGCCTCTTTGTGCTTGACAGCTTCAGTGTTTCTTTTTGGGTGTTCTGTTATTGCTCCCTCTTGAATTTTGTTTGTATACTTCAGTTGGGCACTTGTGGAAGCTCCAGCTTATGGATTACCCCAGGAGACAAGGTAACTGTCACAGGGAAATACAAGAATGAAATGCATATAGTTTCATGCATGCATGAAGATTTCATTAACAGCAATAGGGAATCCATATTCTTGATAAAAACTAAGGTCCACAAAAACTAGCACCAATGCATTTCTCAAAATCCATCAATATGGAAAACCTCCTGCAACAAAAAATGCAAATTCAGGTCTTGGAAGCTAGAATGTTCAATGCTGAGGAGTATGGTCTACAATCTTAATAAGGACTCTCAATCTGCTTCTAATTTTAAAATGTCAATGACTTTTGTCCCTGATGAACCCAAAGAAGAGAGAAAGTCCATCAAATGCTAAAAGACATGGACTTGGGCAATGAGGAATTCCAACCTACTAATGTTGGTCAAGATGAGGTGCATAGATAGAAAGCATTATTTTATTAGTATCAGGTCTTATTATGTTGTGTAGAATACCTCTGATTTTAGGTGTCATCTTTAAAGTTTATAGTATTATCCCAGTAGAATGAAACCCTATGTGAAGGATGATATAGACTTTTATGTTCCAGACTCATATGCTTGCTGGTTATTCTGATTTTTGTTTTACGAGATAGCATCTTTTTTGTATTACCATGCCGGCCAGCTCAGCTGCAGCTTTTTTTAATACAAAATACCATCCGCTTATGTTTAAAAAGAAAAAAAAATGTTGTCTGTTGAAGCAAAATTTTAGGATCTTGCTGGGAGTTTGGTGGCAATATCTCTCTGAATTGATAATTGCACATAAATTTTGCAGTTACGATATCTATATCTGAGCCTCTCAAAGAGTTCACATTGAAACCGAAGTCAGCAAAAAGCTAAGATAACAAGTCGTCTTCTAAAAAAACTTTTAAAAAAAATGGGAAGTGCCATAACATACTTATGCCTAACATCTACTTGGTGGTTTATGGAAGATTTGTAAAACATATGATAAGAATCTTGATGTGTATGGTATAACATTATCTCCACTAAAGTAAAATTTTAAGATCTTGCCTGAAGTCTAGTAGTTCTATCTCTCTTAATGAATCATTGCTTGGGATTGGTGAAGTTATGATATCTATAGTTCTTAACCTCTCCAAGAGTTCAAATTGAAACTAAAATTAATAAGAGTTAAGAATCAAGATAACAAGTCATCTTATAAAAGAAACGCTCAAACAAAGTGGGAAGTGCCATAAGTTAATTATTATACCTGACATCTATTTGGTGGTTTATGGAAGAAAATAAAATACATGGTCCTATTTGCTGTGTGTGGTATAACATTAATGCGTTGAAGTAAAATTTTAAGATCTTGCTTGGAGTCTGGTGATTCCAACTCTCTTAATGAACCATTTGACATAAATTGTGAAGCTGCAATATCTTTAGTTCTCAGCCTATCAAAGAGTGCAAATTGAAGCTGAAGTTGGTGAAAGTTGAGATAACTTGTCATCTTCTAAAAGAAACCTTTTAACAGAGTGGGAAGTGCCATAATATAATCATTATATCTGAGCCTTGACAGCTGTTTGGTGGTTTATGGTTAAATGCTTAGTTTTGTTGTTCAGTCAGTTTTCTACAGCAGTGATGACACTCCAATTTCATTGTTCTCGGTTCCTATGCACAGCAGTGCAGAGAGAGCAGTGTGTATGACGGCACAGCACTAGTGGAATAAAGCGGTACAATGCAGTTATGTAGAAGAGAGATGGAGAGGATGAAAGCATGCACCAACTTTATAAAGTTCACAGTTAAACCGTAGTTCATGTTTAGCACTTCAGTTTGGTTTTCTATTTCAAAGCTTGTTTCTGCATGCATTAGTTATTGTTAAAGGTGCATCTCCCTATTCTAGGGCACTTGCATGAGTTGAGGAGGGTGAAGATCACTTGGAATGTGCATGTATGCATGCGACAGTTATCTTCCAGTTGGTACACACTACTGGCACTTCTATACATGCAAGGGAAGTGCACTGGCTGAGTAGGTTAGAGTTAGGGTTTGAATGAGTTATGTTAGGCACTTTATGCATGTGGCCAGAGGTCACCAGATATATTGTATCTTCCTTTTGACTCTTCTTCTATAAAAGAGACATGGGGCTCACCACTCTGTCGGTTGGCAAGTTGGAATTTTGAGCTATAGCAGCATAATTTTTCATCTTCCAATAAATAGAAGATGCACTATTGAGTGCTCCACACTCTGTAATTGTTGTTTGTAAATTCCAGTAATATGTCTTTGTAGATTGATATATTCAGAGATTGTTGTTTTGATCAAGGCCTTCAGTTTTTAAGCCTCCTAGGTTTAGGTTAAATTATCTGAGTGCAGAATTTGTTTACCATAGTATTAACTGAAATCCTCCAGATCGATGTATGGAATGGGCTGCTGCCTGTGGGGAGGAGTTGTTGGAGGGCTTCAACCAGTGTGATGCCCAAGATTCAGTGACTGAAGCAGATCCAGACTTATGATAGGCTGTTGGGTGAGATGCCCAGGATCTTCCAGTGATTGGAAGGCTGTTATTTGTCTGTGATCAGTGAAAATTTGTAGATCTGATTTCTTTTGAGTTTGATATATTTGTCCAAGTGTGCTTTTAGGGGTTGCAACAACAGCCAGCTACACTCTCTACGAGCCTCACATGTTGGAATGTGCTTCCAACTTTGTACTGCGGAAGCGTAGGCTGCAGAATCTCTTGGAGGAAGTTGTGGATACAAAGGTCACAACACCTCACACTAATCCCAAGGACTTGGTAGAACATACTAAGAAATTGACCAACATGAAGCAAATTGTCCTTGACTCAGTCAAAGATCACTTGAACTCTCACATCACAAAAGAAGATAATGAAGATGTTTGATGCCTTGGTCATGTTGTATAAGAGTGTTGACTAATCCTGTACAATCATTAGAAAAATTTTGAGATCTGAAATGGGCCTCCTAAGGAATATTATAAAATAATAGTGGAAATAATAACATAAGATTAGATTACATTATCAAATTTTAGAGGGGAAAAAAACTAATTTTTCAACTTATCTCCCTACAGTTTTACTCAAATTTTGAGCGGGAGCACTCATTGGATACAGAATTTAATTCATCATCCAAGGAGTACCCTATGTTTCATGCTTCCGATGGACCCTGCTACATGAAAAATGAGAAATATATGAAAAAACGTGATTGCAATCACATTTTTCATGTATTTCTCATTTTTCATGTAGCAGGGTCCATCGAAAGCATGAAACATAGGTACTCTTTGGATGAGGAATTAAATTCCACATCCAACAAGTGTTCCTGCTTGAAATTTGAGTAAAATCATAGGGAGATAAGTTGAAAATACTTTAAATTTGAGTAAAATCATAGGGAGATAAGTTGAAAATACTTTAAATTTGAGTAAAAATCATAGGGAGATAAGTTAAAAATACGAGTTAAAAAAATAGTTTTTATTTTTTATCCTTTTACCTTTTTACTCAAAAAATGGTGAATCATCCACATGGTTGACATCATCATCTTGAATCTTATTGGTTCTTATAAAGTTGATTTTGGTTGTACATTTTTGTTTTGAGGCCCATTTTAGACCTCAAAATATCTCTAATGGCTTCTGAAAAATAAATTTATCAGTACTAGCATGAGAATGACCAATATTTCAGCGACCTATCTTATGAAGATCAAAGATTTGAGAGAACAGCTCACTACAATTGGGGAGGAGATTGAGAAGAGTGCGCTAGTTCAGGTCACTCCAAATAGCTTTGGTCCATCATGGCATCACTCTGTTTAGCATATTTGTGCTCGTGAGAAGTTACCAACCTTAGAGAAACAACAACATAACTTTGTCAAAGAGGAGATGAGATTAGAAACAATCTTAAGCAATTTCAAAGCAGCACGAGGTGAATCCCTCATTGAAAAGGAAAGGGAATTAAGAAAGAAGAGAGGACCCATGAAGGGTCAGAAAAAGCAAGAAGGCTCAGCGTATTTGAAGTTTGAACCATGGGAAGTGTTAGCAGTTACCACTTAAAAATGTGTGTAGGGTTCCACATTTTTATGGACTTTCTTCTCTCCCAAGCACAGCAGAAGAATCTTTGGTGTAATGGCAGCTACAAGTTGCAGGAGAGACTTGGAGGTCATGAACCTTGCTCTCTCCTACCCAACCATTTCTCATCTTCCAAGAGAGAACAATGGTGTAGGAGTATGGTTGGCTTGATGGAGACTTTTTAAGACTCAAGAGGCACATCACCATCGATATTATTGGAACCAATCCAGAATCGGTGGAACTGGTTAGTCCGAGCGGTTTGGGGTCCAAACCACTCCAGTTTGGGGTTTGGGTGTTGGAACTAGAATAGGCCAGTTTGGTATCAAACCAGCCAGCTCGAGACCGGTTCCATATGTGTGGAACAGCCAAAAAAACATCACATTTAAATTTATTTTTTTTGGCTGGCCCACATCTAATGGAGCCCTAGGCCCCATAAAGCTATTTAAACATACCCACCCCCTCTCCTTCGCTCGCACTATTCATTTGAGCTGCTTGAAATTCTTGAACTAAGTTTTCTGAGGAGTATTGAAGAGATTTCGCAGGGTCGTTCTGAGGGAGTTCTAGGGCAGATTAGAAGAACTGGTTGGAGAGTTGTTGGGCTGATTTCTAAGGGAGATTTCAGAGCTACTTAACGGGGTTTTTTCCAAAGATCTTTGGGTGTCATTGAGTAGTGTTTAGAGCTGATTGAAAGAGCAATTTTCAGCTTTTGTGGGGGCTGCTACAGAGCTGATTTCTCGGTTTGGTATCAAACCAGCCAGCTCGAGACTGGTTCCATACGTGTGGAACAGCCAAAAAAACATCACATTTAAATTTATTTTTTTGGCTGGCCCACATCTAATGGAGCCCTAGGCCCCGTAGAGCTATTTAAACATACCCACCCCCTCTCCTTCACTCGCACTATTCATTTGAGCTGCTTGAAATTCTTGAACTAAGTTTTCTGAGGAGAATTGAAGAGATTTCGCAGGGTTGTTCTGAGGGAGGTCTAGGGCAGATTAGAAGAACTGGTTGGGGAGTTGTTGGGCTAATTTCTAAGGGAGATTTCAGAGCTACTTCAAGGAGTTTTTTCCAAAGATCTTTGGGTGTCACTGAGTGGTGTTTAGAGCTGACTGAAAGAGCAATTTTCAGCTTTTGTGGGGGCTGCTACAGAGCTGATTTCTCTATTGTTTGGAACTGATTTTCCTCCAAACATTTAGAGGGCAACTCAAGTTATGTCATGGCATCCATTTTTATTCTATCTTTTCTAAATATTTGCTGATTTTTTCTCTAGAAATTAAAAAACCTAAGGTTTTCTATGCAGAGTTTTATTTTTTGTTGCAAAAGTTGTTATGGCCCCTATCTTTTTCTATTTTTCTCTAAACAATAGTTGTTTTGCAGGCCTATTCTGAGGGATTTCTTGGGCGGATTTGTAAGGGAGATTTTGAAGTGCTGATTGGGGGGGAAATTTTCAGATTTGTGGGGGCTGCTACAAAATCACAGATCTGATTATTTTACTGTTTGGAGCTTCTTTTCTTCTCAACATTTGGAGATCTTCTCCAAGTATTTCGTGGCTTCTATTCCTCTTCTATTTTTCTCTAAAAAGTTGTGTATTTTGCCCTAGAAGTTTAAAAATCCTAGGGTTTTCTATGCAAATCCTTATTTGGTGTCGTCAAAGTTGTTATGGCTCCCAAAAACAAGAATGATCCAGCATAAGTTCACCGCAATTTAGATGAACATGGGTAAAAATATGCAACTATAGTGGGAAGGAAGTTAAAGGTTGGGGGATCCATGATTCCATAGGATTAAAAAAACACCTAGCACATTGGGGAGGGCAAGTAAAACCTTGTAAGAAAGTTTTTGATGATCTTAAAGCAAAGATACTAAGTCTGATTGAAGCCTTCTAAGCATAAAAGGGACACAACAAGAGACTTAAAAGAATAGGAAAATGTCAAAAAGATGATGCTGCTGTCAGTGACCCTGATTTTGAAGAATGTATTCCCAATTTTGAAGATTCTTCCAGTTTCCCTGTTAGAGTTAAAGATGATCATCATCATATTTCTGGCCACAATTCAACTACTTTGAAGAGGGCACCGACATGTAAAGGGATTGACTCATTTCTTTGTACCCCGCACCACCCCTGGATCTCAACCCACCATTGAAACTAAATGGAAAAAGATTGAGAAAGAAAATGCATATGAATGCATTGATAGATGGTGGTATGATGCATACATACCTTTTAATGCCACTAATTCTGCATATTACCAGTCTATGATTGATGTTATAGCTTCATGTGGACCAGGGTTCAAAGGCCCCAGTTTTCATGATATCAATAAGTCACTTCTATAGAATGATGTCCAAAGAGTAGATGAGTACCTCATAGAGTTCAAGCAACCATGGACCAAAATAGTGTGCACAAATATGTCTGAGGGATGGATTAATGGCAAATCCCACACCATTTTAAATTTTTTAATTGCTTCCCCAAAAGGTATTATGTTTCTCAAATTTGTTGATGTATCTGATCAAGTGAAAGACGCACAATTACTATTTTGTCTTTTTAACAAAGTGGTTATGGAAGTAGGAGTTGATAATGTTGTACAAGTGATCACAAATAATGACTCAAACTATGTTGCAGCTTTAAAGATGTTGGAGAAAAAACACCCCACTATTTGGTGGACTCCTTGTGCAGCCCATTGTTTGGACCTCATGCTTGAAGATATTGGCAAAATTGAGTGGGGGAAAAAGTGTGGAAGAAGCAAAATCCATAACTACGCACATCTACAACTAGTAATGGGTTTTGAATCTTATGAGAAAGCACACTGGGAGTAAAGAGCTTGTTCAATCAACCATTACATGATTTGCAACAAACTTTCTTTTGTTGCAATCCCTTCTTCAGCAAAAAGCCAACTTGAGGAATATGTTTTCTTGTAATGAATGGAATGAATCTCAATAAAGCCAAAAGGCTGAAGAGAAATAGATGGTAGACCAAGTGTTTAACAAAAAAATTTGGTTGAAAGAAGATGAGATTGTGTTATTTAGTGAGCCTCTTATGAGAGTGTTGCAGATGGTGAATGGTGATAAACCTGCCATGGGTTTTGTTTATGAGGTCATGGATTAAGCCAAAGAACAAATAAAGTCAGCATATGGAGATACAAGATAGAAGTACATTTCTCTATAGAGAATAATTGATGAAAAATGGAACAAACAACTTCATAGACCTTTACATGCAACTGACAACTACTAAAATCCAAAGTATGTAATGCTTGGTTTCAATGCTTATAAGTTTTGTCATTCATTACTAATCAGAAAAGCTTTTCCAAACATTTGAAATTAATTGATGAATAGTTTTTTGTTTTTTGAACTTTGAACTTTGAAGGTACCATTACACTACAGATTTTGAGGTAGATGGGGAGTTAATTGACGGACTGTATAGATGCATTGAGCACATGGTCCCAGAATCCAAGATTCAAGATCAAACTCATACCAAGCTCTTGAATTTCAGTGAGAGTATCGGTCCCTTTGTCATGTCTATGGCTATAAGAAACAAAGAAAGGGATCTCCCAAGTAAGAAATGTCAAAATTTGCAAATTACATTACTCATTACAATAATTGAGTCCAAGTTTCTAAGTCAATTACTAATACTTATTTGCCTTCCACCCTTTTTGTAGCTTACTGGTGGCAACAATTTGGTGGCCAATGCCCTGGATTGCAAAAATTTGCAATTTAGATATTGAGCCACTCATGCAATGTTTTTGGGCATGAGCGGAATTGGAGCATTTTCGAGCATATACACACTAAGAAGAGGAACCATTTGGAGCAAAAATGGTTGCATGACATGGTTTATGTTCAGTACAAGCTTAGGTTGAAGCGTAAACAATTGTTGCACAAAACCCTCGAATCAAGAAACATAGTCTTGGGTGACTTTAATCCAATATCAAAATGGGTTGTGGAGAGTCAGGCACCAGCATTTGACAATGAAGACCTTTCTTGGTTGGCCTTGGACCAACCTCCATAGGCTCCAAAGGAAGAGATATCACAAGTACAACCTTTAGGGCCAAGGGAATCAATATGGAATCCCATTACAGACTTAGAGGTTGCTCATTCTGCACATGAGGATGAGGAGAATGAGGAGGATGAATATTCTAATGATGGATGATGAATATTCTAATGATGGTCATTCTACATATTTGTGTATAAATAGTGTGGATTCATATGAATGCACATGAATATATATGTTTTTCTTTAAAATTTGAATATTTTGTGTTTTGGTCCAGTATTTTCACTGCTTTTGGTCTGGTTCCGACTGGTTTCCGGTTTGATCACCAGTTCAACTGTGATAACATTGCTTACAGTCACCCAAAACAGCTCAACGTGGGTCCGCAGCTGAACACGTGGGAGCTGTCAATGGTCCAGCCAGGTTATACCAGTTCATGCCAGTTTGGTACCAAACTGGGGTCATTGGCCGGGATGACCTCCGAGCCTAATGAACTGGCCAGGATTTAAAACCATGCTTTGCATTTTGAGCTATATCGGTGTACTTTTCTTCTTTCAGCAAATAGAAGATACATGCAGTAATGAGTGTTCTGCATTCTGTATTTGCTATTTGTAATTTCAATAGTGTGTGTTTGTATATTAACATATGCAAAGATTGTCGTTTTGATTGAGGCTTTCTTTTTTTAAACTACCTAGGTTTAGATTAATTTATCAGCAGGCAGAATCTGCTTACCATGGTCTAATATTCTAACACCGTCAATGCAAGGCAAACAGCACACGAGGAAATATAGCCATCTTCAATAAGAACACAAAATCTTGCAACCGGTATGGTAGTTATACACATGAGCTCAGTTTTACTCTTTCAAACACAAATAATCTACAAATACCATGAAAAGTAAAATTTGATGTGAATGAATCAAATTGTTAAAATTTTATAATCAGGATGCATTTCTAAATGCACAAAATCATCTGACAATCCAATAATCTCTTTTAGTGTCTGACACCCAAGTACAAATGTTAAAACATTGCAAACGAACAAAGCTTATAATTGGCCAAAATGTGGAAATTGAAGTAATGCACCTAATCAACATTCCTTTGTAGATACATGTCAAACAAAATAATCTGCAAAGGAATTTACAAAGTGCTGAACGTAAAAACAAAATGACAGATTGTAGCAGTTCCAATTACCAAATGAAAAGAGTCAAACAATAATACAGATTGAAAAAACCCGGACTTTCAGCCTGCTTTCTACAATAGCTAGCCTATTTGTTGCATTCAGCGTCATGTGACACAAAACAAGTTGATTCTAAAGACTGAAACATGAAGCATAGAGACATATATCACCTGAACGGTGAATGTTCCTAAAGCCTTTACAGGACTTCCCGGAGAATGAAAGCATTCCTACTATGCCTTCACACGACCTGTTTTTGCTCCTTTTTTAACTCCTTTATTTACTTTTTTTTCTTGCAACGCTTCTTGTTTTGCTCTCAATGCTTCTTCCTCTAATTCTTTCGTTGCAGGTACAAGACTCCGAGTGTACTCAGAAGCAGAAAGTCCCCTTTCTTCCATCTCATCTAATAGTGTCTGAGCTGTACGCCAATCAAAACCCTCGATACAACATGCCCTAATCAATTTTGAATAGGAATCCTTATTAGGCCACCGGCCACTTTTCTTAAGCTCAGAGAAATAGTGATGAGCCTTCTCAAGGCTACCCTGTCTACAAAATCCATCTATCAATATCTGGTAGGAGATAAAATGAGATTTTATATTATCATTCTCGGTTTTTGAAAAGACCTCGCAAGCCTTTTCCATTTTTCCTGCCTTGGCGTAGCTGCTCATGATTACATTATAAGCATAAATATCAGGCTTAATATGTCTCCCAGGCATCTCTTCAAGCAATGTCATCGCCTCATCCGGTTTTTCGCCTTTGCAGAGGCCAGTGATGACCGCATTATATATAGCATTGTCGGGAGGCATTCCAATAGTTATCATCCACGATAGAATTGCTTGAGCTTCTTCTATCTTCTGCTTTTTGCAGAAGGACTGAATGAGGACTAAGCAGGAGTGGCGCACATGCTTAGCACGACGGTTCTTTTCCTTCTTGATCGACTTTAAAATTTCAGCAGCAACCTCTGGTGTTTCTGCTACAACGCAAAGAGACCGGACCAGGGCATATAGGGTAAGATGCCTTGGAAACTTCTTGTTCTCAATTGCCTTCAGGTAAATCGCATGGGCTTCATTCGGCCGCATGCCTCTACAAAACAACTGGATAATCTTACCAATAGTGGAGGCACATGGAAAATGGCCATTCTTGTCCATTTCTTCAAAAACACTCCATGCCTCGTCATAAAGAGAACTCATGCAAAGCGCCCGAATTGTCAAGTAATAGGACTGACTTCCAGGCTCGCATTTGAACTTATCAAACTGTTTGAAAACCTCTAGAGCCTCTTTGGCTCCCCCAGAACGACCCAGATATTGAATCAAAGTATTCAACACGGAATTATTAATAACTCCTTCGTGGTTTTCTGCGGTCTCTTCAATCAAACTTCTCAACAGCTCCAGCTTAACCCCACCCTTATTATGCATGACTGAAATAAGCGAAGTCAATTCACGGGGACTTGGCACATAAACAGGCTGCTTGAATGCCCACTGAAGAAAACTAATTATTTGCTTCGTTTTAACAGCTGGGGTTTTAATGACCTTGCCTACAAACTTCTTATTTAAATTCAAATCCAGAGTTTCCAGTTCTGCTACGAGCTCTTCGGCTTCCATGTTCTTTTTAAGGAGAGAAACAACTTTTTCTGCATCTTCATCGGATTTCTTTTCGGAATCGGCATTTTCAGAATCCTCCTGTACATCTGGGGTTTCAACGATGGCTTCGTCAAAATTGCTTACGTCTTCGTTCTCACTGTATGATAGGTCTTCGTTTTCAGGATATGAAACCGTTTCATTCACAGTGGGGCCTTCGAAATCTTCGACGTGTGATGAGGCAGAAGAATATAAACGTATGGGGATTGCAGAAACTACCTGGTTTTGGTGCCTAGTGGCTGCGATTCGAACCCTGTGCGCTCCTCTGCAGTGGATCGATGAAGAAGCGTTGATTGCTGAGAAAACCTTGCGGAAGATCAATCCACCCTTCGACCTCCACATTTTTGCTGGCTTTGGCGCTGTGCGGAAACAGATCTGTCCTATCCTATGTTACGCATTCCTAACCTTGGTGGGGTTTTGGCAGTGTATTTTACTAGGGTTTTCAGTTTTTCATCTTTTGGTGGGTTTTAGCAGAGTATTTTTAGGGTTTAGAGTATTTCATTGTAGGGTAAAAACTAAAACTTCAAATTTTGTAAAAACAGTGGAAAAGGAGGCTTTTATACGAAAGAGTTAGAACTTTTCATCCCAAGCAGCTTAAAATATGCTGTATGTTATTATATCAAAACGGCCATGAGTATGCTTTCTCCCATGCCTTGCATTTTTGCATTCATGCAAAGCATAACCATGCTCATATTTAATTATCTTGCGAGGAGTTAAACATTGGGAGGAAGTTGATGTAAAATTTTGTTTCATGTAATATTATTTTTTTATAAGAGGGAGAGGAGGACGTTTTCATTTTTATTATAAAGGCATATAATTTATCTACATATAATGTAATTGTTATTTTTCTTTAACTATTAATTTTGTTGCAGTAAATTAATTAAATTAAGTTTATATAATGTTTTAGTAAATTAATTAAAAATTTATATTTTGTTTTTAATTTAAAATAAGTTTTATATAATGTTGTAGTAGATTAATTAGCATTAGTTTTATATTTTGTTTTTAAAATTGAAGAGAGTTATAATTTTGTTAATATTTTAAATAGTTAAGCATGTAAATATGGATATTATTTAATATGTTTGTTTATTTATGTATATAAATTATATGTATGAGTGAAAATGTCCAATGTTTTGAGTGGATACTTTATCTATTACATAAGAGGAAGGGAAGTAAAGAAGATGTATGGAAAGAGTGCTAAAATTTAGATTATGGAAACAAAAAAAAAAAAAAAAAAAAAAAAAAAAAAAAAAAAGGAAATTAGCCATTGAGAAGGATGGAATAGCTATTGAGTTGAAAAAGATTATTAACTTGTGAAATTTGAGTTTTTTAATGGAGAGGTTGAGATTAGCTTAATAAGATCATTATAAAACTCATTTTTTTTATAATGTTGTGATTTTAGATGTTAAGAAAATATGTTATGGTTTTCTTCTAAAATCATAAGAGATTATTAATTTTAATTTGTACCATAAATAATAGAAGTGAAGTCAAATCTAAAAATATTTTTTTGATTCACTACATTAGGACAACTTAGATTATGCAAAAGTTACTTATATATCACACAATCTTAATGAGAGGGAAAGGCATGCAAAAACAAGCATCGGTATTAATAATTCATCATTTTAATCAAGGGATCTTGGAATTCTATTTTACAATTTTTTTTATCATTTTCCACTTTTTATTCTCTAGCTTGGAATTTGTAAGAAAAAGGAACATGGTACTAATTTGCAAGTCAACCTCCACATAATGGCCTCAAGGAAAGTACAAGAGATTTAAGGGAGGTCTCAAAGGCCCTAAGGATTTGGATCACTTGTATGTTCAAATCAAAGACTTTGTGATAAACTATCACTTGTTATGCTTTAAATTGAAAGCATGTGGAAAGAAAAAACTCACTCTAAGGGGTGTAGTGTAGACCCTCTTCATGTAGCCTAAAAAGCAAAAAGCAATGCACTAAAGAGTTCAGTTGATAACTTAAGAATATTTATAGTAAAGAATAGGTGAATTAAAAAAAAAAAAGAGAGAGAGATCTATAATACTTAGTGCAATTAGGGGCATGACATACTTCATTCACCTTCTCTAGTCATGTAGTAACCTATAGTGGATTGTAAAATTAAAAGTGTGTTGCTTATGTTCTCAAACATCACTAAAATGTTAGACAATGTATTGAACCATGGTCACGATTATACGGGTAATGGGCTAATCATTTGCATTGGTGTTTGTACATGGATTATAATCAATTTGCACTCCCAACATTCTACTCACCTCCTTGGTTTAGTTACTTACAATTAACAATAATCCTTGATGACTATCTCTCATGATTGGTTGCCCTTTTAGACTAGCTTAGCAATCCTAATAGTTTCCATCCCAATCATATTTATCCTCACAACTAGGAAACATCCATTTAGCAAATGCTTTTTCAATTTTTTTAGTGTGGATGAATGGTCTTTACCTTTTGAAAAAAAAAACATATGCTATTTGAAGTGGAGGCTTCATGGATGATTTACCAAATGTTTTTTGCAAACTTTTTTCTAGTGTTTGGAAGTTTTTGTTAAAAAAGAAAAAAAGAAAAAAAAAATCTAATACGTTGAGAAAAGATATGGTTCACTAGTGCACATACCCATAAATGCATCGCCATTTGCAATTGACCTTGTCTTTGGTGTCGTTTATCTAAAAATAATGCATCAATGCACTCCATCAAAATAGATGCATCACTTATGGGTACATTATTGAGTTGCGTTGCTCACACATTAACACCACAAATTGATACGTTTTGTATCAAATGTGTCATCATATGCACCCCTTACAACAAATGTATCGTTTGCCAACTTTGATTGACACACTAATGCCTAGATGTCATCATTTGACACTTGTGCACCACTACAATGTTACAACATTAATGCTCAAAGTTCATGTTTTAACATTGGTGCACTCCATATTCAAAAGTATGAGTTTTGGAGTCAAGTGAACATTACTAGTGTTCAATGAACATTAAAGCATTAGTGTGTCAATTCAACAATAAATTATTGGCATGCTATTTTTTTTATTATGCACAATGCATTACCAAAATAATAAAGTATCATTATGGTAATCATTGTACACATTTTTTAATGTATATTATAATTATTATTAGTCTCTACCTCGTCAGGGACTATAGCATTCGCCTCGTGGTCAAGGTGCATTGACTATGCATTATTTGGTTGTGTTTTTGCAATTTTAACCAAAATTTCAGGAAATGCTTAATATTTTTATTTTTGCATAAATTCAAAAATAATTTATGAATTTTCACTAAATCTTATTTCTAATTTTCAATTGGTTGAGGAAGCTCGAATGGGACATAATTCCCCTGGTGGAGGGCGTTTTATTTTCTATATTTGTCAGTGCCTAACAATTCATTTTAAAATTAATATAGAAGTAAGCGCGTGAGTTGTTATTGCGTTGGTGAGTGCTTTGACACTAACACCACTATGTTAGTGTTATGCTCAATGATACAAGAATTAATGTGATTGCAGGTTGGTTAGGGGCGGGGTGGGGCGGGGGGGCTGAACAAATCTTCGTTTAATTTTTCTATGTTTCATTTTGCGAAGCTTTTACGCTGTAGAGGGTAAATTATGCGCGGTAGAATGGGGTCTTTTGCATTGGTTCAAGGTTGCTTTGACACTAAGTATGTGTGGGAGTGTAACACCCTCCTCACACATCTACCCAAGTGAACCCTTCACCCACATCTGTGAGTGGAAAAGACGTTCCCCCTCCTCTGGCTCTTCGGGCTCATTCTTTTGGATCTTGGTAGTGGCGACAGTGGCGCTGGGATCCGCATCAATGATCTGCTTCCCTTTACCATTCCCCTTGCCGGGTTCTGGCTCAGGGTTGGAACATGTATCTGATTCAGAAGCCTTCAACTCGGCCACCAATGACTGCTTGGTCCGACACTCACTTGTGTTATGAGTGGGACTCTTGTGGAACTCACACCACTTTCCTGTGTCCTTCTTCGGCTTTGTGGTGTTGTTCTTTTCTTGTGGCTTCGACGGGTTGTCTTGGGTCACCCGCCTTGGCTTTGTCCTTTGGTCTTCGGATTTGCAG
>APFE031453280.1:56838-81504 GCA_000404065.3 Pinus taeda
TTAGAAAGATCTATCCGAGAACTACCACTTTGGGAAGGGAAACATTGGTCCATGGACCCATGTTGCCCCTAGATTTCCCAAAAAACGTCATTTAGGGCCTCAAAACGGCTCCAGAAGTTCAAGACCCGAAAAACTGCTAAAAATAGTAAATTGTGCTACAATTTAGGAAACTGAAAAAGCTGAAACAGAAAATTGTGGGGGTCCAAATGGGATAGGTGGGTGGCCACCAACATCCACCTGGATCATGCACCTTCACTTCGCAAGTGTAAATTTAATGTTTATGATTATGGATTTTTCTTGTTTTCACTTTAACAAGTTTTGTTTTCATTCTATCTTCTTTATGGCATGCATCACTTTCAATATTGTTCGCATTTTGCAAGTGTCGTTTGCACTTTCCTCTTACTATCATAAGTGTCGTCTTTTGAGAATGAAAAGCATCACACATCATGCATATCTAGTTTTGATTTGTTTCAAGGGGTAACCTTAGTGATAATGAGTCATTATTATCATCTAGACATGCATCACACTCATTCCCAAAGTTTCAAGCACTATCGCACAAATGTGATCATTGCCGTCACAAAGTGTACCTTCAGTGTCACACTTGGGGAAAGATGGCACAATGTCTTTGCATTGAGGGAAGTATGTTGTTCATGTGTTTTAAGTAATAAAGTTTGTGTTGTAAAATATTCTAAGAGTGTGATGATGCTTAAGTTTTGTCCTTGTTCACTTTGGCCTTACCCATCCCACACTTGAACAAATCCAAAAAAGTGAAGTCCCGAGCAACCTGATCTCACTCAGCCTTCCTAAACTACACATTATGTAGTATCATCCCTCAAGAACATATCTTGCTTCTTTGAACTACACAATATGTAGTTCCTTCCTTCCAAAACTACTCACTGTGTAGTCCCAGTGCTCAGTCCCAACCCTTGATATCCAAAATGCGCAGGCCCTACCTCCATGTAGAAAATCTAGTAGATTCACAAGCTCGTGCAATGTACTAAAGCACAAGACAAGAATTACTTCTAATTTCAACCAACAGAAGCCAATAGATCAATGAAAAGAATATGAACAAGAAGAAGATAAATCAATGGTACATAACACAATATGTATTTGGGGAAAGCCACTGCTCAAAGCCCTGCTATCTGTATTGCATATATTAGAAATACAAGTGAAGATACAAGGCTTGTTCTCACTAGAACAATTCTACACAAGTATGTCCAACTCTCTCAGCTCACAAGCTAGCTCTTGGCTAGGATTTAGCCAATTCTGCAGCTCTCCAAGCACCTAATCTCTTGCGTAATTCCTAGGATGAATAGTCCATTTTTAAAGGGAATTCATGCTTCCAAAATTGCACAATCCAAACATAGGATCAATCTCTAATGCATGCATGATATTTACACTCTAGTAACTAATACAATTGACAGTACACTATCCCTACACTCTAGTCTCAATTGGGTCTTTCTCAAAATCAACATGCATGAGTTTAGCATGAGGGAATCTTCAGTTAACTGGAGTAGCACTAGTGGATGCACTAGCACACCAACATACTATTAGTCCTCTATTATTTCCACAAATAGTTTGGAACTAATTTAACTGAACTTAGCTCAGTAAAGCTAGTGATCTAATTTGCAACTCATTTTAAACTCATATTTGACCCCTAAACTTTAGGGAGAACATATACATGACTACATAAATACTTCCAACTCAAAATTCCTAAGCTAATTAAGTTAATTAAACTTAATTAACTATTTACAAGTTGCTATGAGAATAGAATTCAATTTTAATTCTTAGTTTAATTCAAGGACAAATAAGCTGGAATTTCTTGTTTCCATTTCTCAACATTCCCTCTCAACAAGAAAGGGATTATTAGCTACACTGATCCTATCTCTGTGAAACTTGAATTTACATCTTGAAAATGCCTTTTTCAAAATGTCAGCATCTTGCTCCTCTATGGGAATGTACTCTAACAACATAATCCACCTCAATACACAATCTTTGAGATAACGATATCGAATATCAATATGCTTGGACTGATCATGAAAAACTAGATTTTCATAGAGTTTGATACAAATTTGATTATCGCAGTAAATCACAGTTGGATCCATCTATTGATCAAACAAACCAACCTAGATCTTCCTCATCCAGATGGCCTCATATGATGCTTGACTTGTAGCCATTTACTCTGCCTCTACCGAACTGAGTGCAGCCAATCTATGTTTCCTACTGTACCAAGAAAATACCACTGACCCAATACTAAAGATCCCTCCTGATGTGATTTTCTAGTAGATGGACTCCCTTCCCAATCTACATTCATGAAGCCTTGAAGCTTCAATCCCTCTATTCGTCTGTACCATAATCCATATTGAGAAGTACGTATGAGATATCTCATCACATTCTTTTCCGCCTTCCAATACAACTTGGTAGGCCTAACCATCGCTTGAGTAAGTTGGTTAACTGCATAACACATATTTGGTCATGTTTTCAACAAGTACATGAGTGAACCCACAAGCTTCCTGTAAACAATAACTTCCACTACTTCCCCTAAAGTAGCATCCTCCTTCCTCCAGTTACATGCTAGAGGAGTCTCCATGGGTTTGTTGCTCTCCATGCAGAATCTCCTTAGTATCTTGTTGGCATACTTGTCCTGAGACACAAACAACTCCCCATCTCCCTGCCATACCTCATGCCAAGAAATTAATGCATGAGCCCCATGTCCTTCATCTCAAACTCTCTTACACAGTCTCCCTTGCAATACTTTATCCGCTGATCATCACCTGTCAATATGAGATCATCAACATAAAGTACAATTATCAACAATTCACCTTCCACCACTATGTGGTACAACTTCACATCTGCTTCACTCTTTGTGAAACCCAACCTGGTGAAGTAGCTATCTATCATGGTGTATTAAGCACGAGGTGCTTCCTTCAGCCCATACAACTCCCTCTTGAGCCAACACACATGCTACTCATGGTCAAAGGTTTCAAAACCTTTAGGCTACTCTATGTACACCTCTTCCTCAATCATGCCATTAAGGAAGGTTGTCTTCACATCCATCTGATGTATCTTCCAACCCATTTGTGCTGATAGTGCCAATATAGATCTAATTGATGAATACCTTGCAATAGGAGAAAAGGTCTCATCATATTCAATCCTCTCTACCCATGAAAAGCCACAATCCAAAAATCTAGCCTTATGCTTCTCCACACTACCATATGCAACTTTCTTTACATTGTAAATCCAATGGAAGCCCACCATTGCTTGTCCTCCAATCTCGAGACCACATCCCAAACACTATTACAAACTATGGAGTCATTCTCCTCCACCATGGAATTAACCCAAACTAGCTGCTACACTTCTTCCTTAAAGGAATATGGCTATGTCACAACACATTCACCCATAAGAGCCATGTCTCTGGTGTACCTCTCAGGTGACCTCCTCTACATGTGCTGAGAAGTGGGTGATCCCACATTCTCCCATGCATCATCCAATAATCTGTCAGCCTCTCTAATGTGCTTTCTTCCCCTCTTGGAAGAATCTGCCTGAGTGGATGTCTCCACTCGCAAATCCTCTTCATGTGGCTACTACACATCAATCTGAGGCTCCTCAACGTTAGGAGCTAAAATCTCCTCATCTGCATGTAGATCTGTTGGTCGGAAAGTACACCTGATAGTTGTGAGGTGAATCAATGTACCCCACAAATATCCCCAACTCTGTTGTCGTCTCAAGATTCTTTTGTGAATCTTTGGTCACATGGCAATATACTGATGACCCAATCCTGAAGTGACCAACATCTAGACTCTTACTGAAATAAGCCTCCTTTGGTGTCTTCATCTTAAGTATCCGATGTGGGCTATGGTTCTGAACATAAATCATTGTGTTGCATGCCTCAACCCACAAGTGTAGTGGCAGACCCTGATCAAGAAACATCACCCTTGATTCCCCTATTATGCTTCTATTCTTCCTCTCGGCCACTCCATTCTATTGAGGGTTATGGGGTGTCATCAACTCCAGTTTAATCCATTCCATTGCATAGAAGTTCTTAAACTCGTTTAAGAGATACTCACCAATATTATCACTCCATAGAGATTTAACCTTGTTTCCCGAATCTTTCTCCAACAATGCTTTAAATTCATAATTCTTTTTGAAGGTTTGATCCTTTTTCTGCATGAAACATATCCAACATTTACGAGAAAAGTCATAAAAAATATAACATAATACCTGTGTTTAGCTTTGGATGATGTCGAGAATGGTCCACACACATCTAAATGGACTCACTCTACCTCTCCTCTACTATATTTGTTGTGAAAGGAAGACTTGGTGTATTTTCCCAAAGTACACCCCTTGCATGTATCAACTTTCTTAATCATACCTTTGGGAAGACCAGTAGAGATCTATTGTAATATCTTCAAAGATCCATGATGCAAGTGGCCCAATCGCCTGCACCATAACTCTCCAACATCTCAGCCTTGCACCCTTTCTACTTTTGTGCTCAAGGAAATACACTTCTCTACCTCTAGCTTATAAAGATTCTTCACTCGAATCCCTATCTTTTTTACTTGACCCATGGATTTGTGCCGAAGGAATGCCTTTCCATTCAAGAAGATCACATCATAACCTCTATCCTCGAGCATGGCAATGGATACCAAGTTATTCTTTAGCCTGGGCACATACATAACATTCTTCAAGATGAGTGGAGCCCCATTCTTCCTCTAAAAAGTAATTGTGCCCAATCCAGTAACACTATACTTCCCATCGTCACCCATATCGATATGCATCTGGAGATCTTTCTCCTCCAGGTCACTAGATAACTCTTTGTCACTAGTCATGTGGAATAAATCTCCACTATCTAGGTACCATACACTTCCTATCATTGATGACACCATGCATGTAATGAGGGAAAAGTCCAATTCGAATTGAGAGGCCAAAGCCTCACCTGCTGCTCCTTCTAAGGAATTCTTCTTGGACTTCTTGAGTGGAAAATTTGTAGAAAAATGGCCCAGCTCATGAAAATGAAAGAAGTTAACTTACGTCATGTCTTTCTTCTTACCTCCATGATAAGACTCCGATTTGGAATGGGAAGATTTTCCTTTCCCCTTCTTCGCCTTAATCGCTAAGGCACAATTCTCTTCATTATCAATCGTTGATGAAGAGCCATCCCTGGTGTTCCTCCTGATCTCCTCCTACATCAAATTTGACCACAATCATTCCCAATTTGGCAGCTTCTCCCTACCATTGAAAGAGTCTTGATAACTTTGCCAGCTCTTTAGAAGTCCCAGAAGAGAAAGAATCACCATATCATCCTTGACAACCGTGATTCCAACACTTCCAAGTTCATCACGACATTAAGTGAACTTGGTAAAGTATTTTGGAATAGTCTCTCCTTTCTCCATTTTGATTTTTCGAAGTTTGTCCTTCAGTGGCAATTTCCTTTGCTCACTACTATTTTGATACAAGTCTGTCAATGTTTTCCACATATCATACAAAGTTTCCTTGCCATAGTGTCTCAAACTCCCTCAAGATTATCCACCTTGCCTTCACCACAAACTTCTTCCATTCAACAAAATTTTGTGCATCTGTTGTTGCTGGCTTAGGAATTTCTTGATCAACAAATTCCTTCAAGCCATTATCCTCTAAAATAACCTCCATTCTGTCCCTCTAGGCTATAAAATTTGATCTCCCTTCCAAGGCATACTCGAGCCACAAACTGTAGAACGCTATTTGCCGATCCTAAAATATGTATTGCAAATTCAAATTTCACCAGTAACCCAAAAATCAAAACTTCAAAATATCCTCCAGTATACTATTCTCGTCTCTGATACCATGTAGAAAATCCAGTAGATTCACAAGCTCATGCAATGTACTAAAGCACATGACAAGAATATACTTCTACTTTCAACTACGAAAGCCAATAGATCGATGAAAAAAATATGAATAGGAAGAAGATAAATCAATGGTGCATAACACAAGATGTATCTCGGGAAAGCCATTGCTTAAAACCCCGTATCTGTATTGCATATATCATAAATATGAGTGAAGATACAAAGCTTGTTCTCACTAGAACAGTTCCGCACAAGTATGCTCAACTCTCTCAACTCACAAGATAGCTCTTGGCCAACACTTGGCTAATTCTGCAGCTCTCCAAGCCCCTAATCTCTTGCCTAATTCCTAGGATGAATAGCCCGTATTTAAAGGGAATTCGTGCTTCCAAAATTGTGTAATCCAAACATACGATCAATCTTTGATGCATGCATGATATATACACTCCAATAAATAATACAACTGATAGTACACTGTCCATGCACTCTAGTCTCAACTAGGTCTTTCACATAATTGACATGCATGAGTTTCTCTTAGTTAACTAGAGTAGCACTAGTGGATGCACTAGTGCACCAATTGACAGTTAGTCCTCTATTAGTTCCACAAATAGTTTGGAACTAATTTAACTAAACTTAACTCAGTAAACTGAGTGATGTAATTTCCAACTCAATTTAAACTCATACTGGACCCTTAAAATTTAGGGAGAACATATACATGAGTATAGAAAGACTTCCGACCCAAAATTCCTAAGCTAATTAAGTTAATTAAACCTAGTTAATTATTTACAATTTGCTATGAGAATAGAATTCAATTTTAATTCTCTTTTTAATTTAAGGAAAAAGTAAACTGGAATTTCTTGTTGCCATTTCTTAACACTCCAGTCAATATCCTATGTGCATTGTGTAGTATCAAAAAATAAGCCTCATCCTTGACCTCTTAAGCTACACAAATTTGTAAGCCCTTGGCCTTAGTCCCTCCGAAACTCCATAGTGGGTAACCTCAAGCCTCAAGCCTTGAGCTTGGCCCCTTGAGCCCCTAAACTACGTAGTTTTCAAGCCATGGATTTCCTGAATTGTGTGTTGTGTATTCTCATGGCTCAGTCCTAGCCCTTGACATCTTGAGCTGCACAACTGCATAATCCTTGAGCTAGTCTTACAGTTTGTCATCTGATTCCAGCTTAGTGAATGCTTGTCATGAAGCATGTTATACTAAGGGTTTATCGGATTGATGTCATCTTATCATGAGTGGATTTTGGTTGCAAGTATCATTTCATGTCATTACATGATGATGATTAATAAGGAGATCCTATTGGAAGACACCTTTTTAGTTGTAAAGAGAAGTTGATCCATCAAGAAAGACAAAGGGAAACCATATTGCGACATCAGTTGGAGATCAAGATCACATTGAAGACTCCCTATATTCAAGCATTATGGAGGAGGAATGAGAATAACATGTTCCATCTTTCAAAGGAACACAAAGATAATAACAACAAAGAGTGGCTTGACACTGCCATATCATCATGCAGTCCATGTCATCAGTGTCATATCATGTCTTGTCATGAGTCATCATTTGCCACATCATTGGTTGATTATGTAATTTCAATGTATATGAAATGTAATGTAAAGTGGAAGTCCAAGAGCCATGTATAGAATGTGAAAAGTCATGTGTTGAAATGTCGTAGAAAAGTCAGACAACCATGTGGGTAGTCCAAGAGTCACAAGGGAGGTGAATGATCATCCCAATTATTATATATACATCATCATAGTTCATGTAAAATACTTTTCACCTTGGCTCCGCTTACTGGGAATTAGAGAGGAATATAGTTCTTTTGGAGGAGCACATGGTTGCTCTAATGCTCCACTATTGGGGCTAGCAGTGTTCATTGTACTGTTGTATCTTGGAACTTTTGCTTAATTTTGAAGTTCATTGAGCCAACACACTTTCATGTGTGTGCCATAAATATTGTAAGACTATACTTTTAATGTTTGTGATGTAAGTTGTTTTCATCTGTATAAAGGAAATTGAACTTTTTTGGTGGCTTTGGTACTTATCTTGCTGAAGGTTTGTTGTATGTGTTTTAATAATTGTTACATTTGTGTGAACTATTTCACTATTTGTCCAATGATTAATTCATATGTATATTATTGTGTGTATTTACTAGATCAATACTATTACTCTTCTTTTAAAGGCTCACTTTTATCCCTATTTTGGTAGAAGAACCTTGCACATTCTGCAGTTGAACATTTCAAAAATCATACTTACTTGTCCATCCGAAAGTACCTTTGCATTACTCTCTTGTGCTAACCATTAGAGTGAAGAAAAATCTCTAAGAACATATGACAACTAGGGATTATTTATAGAAGGGCTCCAACACCAAATTGTGTGAAGTCTAATTGAGACTTTTCATTGGGGAGACCCCCTTGGTTGACAGATTTCCAACACTGTCAACAAATGGTGCTAGATGGATGGGAAGATGAAAATTTGTGCCCGTTGATTCTATTTTGATCATCTTATCTTAAATGGATCTTCCACAAATCATAATCCCATAATGTTTCTCTAACCTATACCCTTGCAAACTTTTCATCTCCACAAAGCAACTTAATGACTTGTCTCAATTTAAGTTTGATAGTGAGGGTGATACATCCATTATTGAGCATGCATATATTTTTCTTAAGTTCATTTAACGCTATGAAATTGAATGTGAAGACATGGCTTGTATCCTTTTCTACCTCACACTTGAAGGTCGAGTTAACCAATGGTTTCATACCTCACCACCTACTTCCATTCATTCTTTTGAAAACCTCATCAAGGAGCTTCATTTAGCATTTGATAGGTATGATTACTGGGATGTCCTTAAAAGAATTAATCAGTGCAGAATTAAGTCTAATGAATGAACTGAGGATTTCTCTAATCGATTCCTTCACCTTTGTTATGAATTTCCTGAAGAAGATATGTATTGAGATTTCTTTAAAATAAAGTTTGATCATTTGGTTCATATCTCTTTTCATGGTGAATCTGAACCCCCTAACGTATTTTCTTCCCCACATCTTGTAAATCATGAGACACCTCTATTTTCAAAGGAGTAACCTACTATTCCTTTTGTTCCTTGTCCTCCTCCTTTTCCGATGCTAATGTCAGTGCCTCCTTACGATGATGCTGAAGTTGGGAAATCTGCAAATCAAATTATCAATCCGTCTCTTCAACCTTCATCCAAATCTCGTGATTCATTTCCAGTGGAGGAAACCTCAACATGTTTCATGGAGCTAGGGTGAAGACTAGTCCTTCGACTCCTCAAGATGATACTATCATGCTTGACATCAATCTTGAATCTGTATGCACTGAAAGTATTAATTCTTTAAGGGACATCTATCATCCTCTATAATCTATATGGAATTACTCTTTGTACAATGATCCCCTTGATCAATCTACTCCACCAACTAGTACATAAGTAGAGGAGTAAAAAAATGATGATTCTTTCAATATTTCTTCTCTTTTTCAAAGTCCCCCATGTCAAAATGACGCCCTTCCTTTCTTGGCTAATTCTGAATCTACTAATCTCAGTAGTAAATCGAATGGAGTTGATTTTATTAATCAATCTATAGTCTTGGGAAACCATCATTCTAATATTCATGACTTCGTTGACATATGCGATGATGAATGCCCAAGAGCACTAGTTGATATTTCAGTTTTGCAATAATATTTTGATTTGAACGAATTAGATCTAGAATATGATGTGGCCAAAGAAGATGTTCTTATCGAAACTTTCTCTTCATCTTGCTATCCCTTATGCTCTACTGTTTGTGATGCATCTACTTGTGATGGAGATACTCCATGCTCTTCAAGTTCTTCATCTGATGAGTTAACTTCTCAATTAACACAAGGTAGTGAGGTTATCCATGATAAAAGAGAGAACAATCAAATCATTGAGTATTCTTTCCATCCTTCATCATCTCCTATTTTGCATGAGGACAACCCTTCAAATTAGTACGCTCATGACATTTCTTTGATCCATACATCTTTAGATTTGTGATCAGAAGAATCTTTCAACTTGAGTAATATGGTTGTTGAAGTTGTAAAATATGATCAAATCAGTGGCATAGATGACTGCCATCCGATTAGTAGTGATCTCATTGAAATCAATAGTAGTAGCTATCCTCACACCATGCATGATCTATTTCAATATTTAGAATACGATTTTACAATCCTTGAAAGTTATGGGACTTGTTAATAAGTTGAGGCACTTTAACTTCCTTTAATGGTTATGTCAAGATCTTGTGACTCTGGTAACATCCCTAAACTAAGTCAAAACTAGTTTTTCTTGCAATTTTTTTTTCTTTGCATGGTTTCACTAGATGTAAAGTCCTTCTTGAAAGATGTTTGGTATTTTAGATGTAGTCTTTTAAACTTTCAAGATTCAGTTTCTGATCAGATTTAAGATTACTAATCTCCATCTAAGGGTCTTGTACTTGACTTGTGTTTTGAATTTGTATCTCTCATATATGCATGGAACTGCGAAGTTGATCATTTCGAAGAATGTGTTTGGCCAAAGGAATCATTTTTATCAGTTGCATTTCAAAATAGTCAGCTCCTGGTTTTTCTTGTGAATTTTATTTTTCAGATATTTTTCTTCATCGCACCTGAAATCCCCTTGAGTGCTAATGAATGCATGAGTTATTTGGCGAATCAAATTCTTCTTCACTTATATTATCATGATTGGTTTCATATGTTTGCCATACTGGCATTCATTTTCACTTCTTTCAATGATTACGATGTTAGGGCAATGTGTAACTAGTTGCAAGGAAATGGTTTGTTATATTTATTGTGTGAGGAAGATGATTCTTTTGTTCAAGGAATTTATAAAGTTGTTCAAATTGATCTATATTTGTTGTCTTTTAACCGAGAATCTTATGTTTTGATCATTCTTTCTAATCTTGATGATTGTCATTTAGCTTATCATTTTCTTACCAGCCTATCCGATGACAATTATCTTATATCCTTATATATATATATATATATATATATATAATATATATATATATGGTTTATCATCTCACTACCAAGATACTTTTCAAGCGGTTGAGGCACTTCAACTCTTGTTGATGTTTATGTTAGGCCCTCACTATCTTGGAAAAGCCCTTTGAGCATGATCAAATTCATTTTACCTCACAATATTCTCATCCTTATCTCATACCTTTAATGTAAAATTCATCTTTTTCAGGAGCTCAAGGTTTTGAAGAGGATTGTCTCGCATTTCATGATCTAATTGTTGAATGGTTGGAGCAATCTTACCTGGAAAGCTTTGTTGCAAATAACAAGTTTCGATCCTTTCTCATGCTGTCTAAGGTGGCAAGTACAAATGAAGATACATTCACAAGAAGCTTCCGAGGTTTGTTTGATTATTGTTTTCATTGAAAAGGTAAAAGTTCAAGTTGGTTAGAAGTAGTGGCTATGACATATCTTTTTGCTGACAAGCAAGACCTTCCATTTGTTGTGCAAGTTATTCAAGAGCTTATTTTTTCTATTGCACATTGTTTTATATCTTTTTTAATCGCTTGTATCTTTATGTATGTAGGTTGGGAGTAGTTACAATGGATACATTGGAAATTTCATTACACTTGACCCTGACCTTCTAGTCGGTTAGGTTAGGAATAAATCTAGTAGCATACTAGTTTCCATTGCACATTCATCCTGCACTCACTTTCTATAGCCTTTCTTGTGTTTTCTAAGTTTTGTTTGACATTCTATTTTGGTTTAGTCCCCATTTTGTTTCCTTCTTGTGTATTGTCTCTTCTTTTGCGTTTTGTTTATTTATACTTTGCATGAAGGATGTTTTGCTCTACTCAAAAGAAATTGTGGCAAAATAGAAAAGGGTCTTGTGACATTGCAACATTTGGATAACCTTTATTCCTTCTTCTTAATCTTGGTTCATACATTTTGGTAGATGATGTTTTGATGGAAAATAGGATCCTCATGTAAGGAGATATTTGTGTGAAACCATGACACTCGTATCTTTTCTAGTATCCTCGTTTTTATGCTTAGTTCAATATGGTTTAGTGTTTTCCACGCTAGTCCAATCAAGTAGAAAAGGACGAGGGGAAAATCTTAACGAATAAACTCATATTAGAGATTTTATATATGCTTATTTGAAGGAACAACCTCTTCTTATCTCAATATGTCGGATCCCTCTTCCACCCCATCAAACAAATAAGTGCCAAAGAGTAGTCCTATAAAATAAAATAACTAAAGGGTGAAAGAAGAGAAAGGATTCCTGCGAATGGAGGTGAATCAAGTAACTTCGTTGGGGTACTTTCTAGGATCCCTAGAAGAAAATAAATGCTTGTGTTCCTGAAGTGACTTAACCAGGGTACTGTCTAGGCCTGTTGGTAGCAGAGAAAAACCAAAGATGAAAACTCATACTCTAAATATTTTAAGTTCGCGAATTACAATACCCTTCTCTTGAATCGAAACATTTGTGATATGACTAGCCTTCTGAATGTTTTCAATCAAGAAATAGATGGAGGGGGAATATATATATATATAAATTATATATAAAACAGAATATATATAATAATATAATAGATAATATATATATTATATATATATAATATTATATATATATATATACAAGGTTAAGTGAGGAAGTCATAAGTAAACTGCACGATGAATAAATAATTCCTAAAAAACTAGGTTGTTCATTAAATATTAGGCTAGGGAAAAGAAGCTCGAGTTCTACCAATGTGTTGCCAAGTGTTGTCGCTGCGACAAACACCCTCCAAAATTTGGTCTACACTTGCATTTTGGAGCCTAATGTGGATCTTGAGATCATTCGTTCCATAGTCACTTTATGGTCAATCAATACTTTTTTAAGTTACCCAACCTTCTTCTCAGTTGGTAAGTGTCAAAGGCACTTGCTCAGACATGCTTAGTTCACAACAAGTTCATGGGAACTCTCTTTTATGGAAGATTGAACAGAAATAGCATAGCATAATTACGCCGTAAGGCGTTTCCCTCTGAAATGAAATCCCCCAAATGCTTTTCTTTCATAATCGTAGCCGTTAGATCTTTTGTTAGACGATTGAACAAAAATCAGCCATCTGATTTAATAAAAATATTTAAAACCTTAAAAAATGTTTCACTTCCACTCGACATCTGTGCACCGAGCTTCCCTGAAAATTCGTGGAGTCTATGGCTGTTTCGTTTCCTAGAGTTTATGGCTGTTTCGGCATTTGTCTCATGAATTGAAGGCCGACGTGAAGCGGATCACTCCGACGGCCAGTTCGATTACTGGGAACGTTTTGTCTGTTCCTATAGCACTCTGAGTGGAACCCCAAGGGCTTCGTCTGCGACGATCGGTGGTAAGCTGTCTAGACGGGGTTAAGGTTTATTAGTAAAACGACGGAAGATTCGAACGCAGATTTTCAAGCGTTTTGGAAAGTCGTCGAAGCGCGTTTCGGTCAGCTGGCTTCTCCGGATGGTGACTTTGGCCTTTGCATTGGTAAGGTTCTTGAGTCTTTGGGTGTTGATTCCAATTTTACACAGAATATCTCGGTTCGAATCTCCGCGTTTGTGAAATGTGCTGTTTGTTTGGTAGGTATGATGGATTCAAACGAAAAGGAAAAATGGGTAAACGTCAGTGGCGTAACGATCGAGTGATTAAATTTGTCCAGAGAGCGCTCTGCCAATGATGTTACATTTTGAAGGCTGAACGCTAAGTTTTTGAAAGAAAAGCACAAAAGCACGGGAAACTTGGAAAGTTTTGGTAGACGTAGGTCATTTCTGGAAGCCCTGGAAACTTTTTGGCAATTGCAACAGAGTTTGAATCGGGTCATGGAAATTTCCCGTGCGGCAAACAAAGAATGCATGTTACAGAGAATTGGCTGGTGGTTGGCAGCAACAGTGGAGGACAACACAAAGCATCGAGGATTGTTTGTCAACCACTAAACCGTAGCGTTCAACCCATTTGGATGTCACATGCATCCGAAGGAGAGACTCTGGAGGGTCTGATTTCCATGGCGTCACAAAGCTTCGAGGTAAGGAGGGTTCCATTGACATTACTCATTTTAAGAAGCCTCAAATCTTCTTTCTGTTCTTTTCAAGATGTGGACATAAAATAGAAATTATCAGAATTAGAACTTTATGACCCAGGACAATGATCTATATGCATATATGGATGCGAGTATGGTGCATCTATTGGATTAAGGGTAGGGGCTCCTTTCAGCCCAGAAAAATGGGCAATAACCACTTGGGTATTTCGTCACTGGATCATAATGACAGGTTTCAGAGAAATTTGGGGTACCATATGTTGTTCTGGAGAATTAAATATCAGCACAGTTCCCGTATTCTTCTAGGCTTCTGAATGCATATAATGTAAAAAGTAAGTCCAAAATGATTGTTCTGGGCATTGACTTAGGCAGCCTTACTGGTTTTGCAGGTGCTGGGGTTGTAGCATGTGTTATGATGGCTGCTGTGATATATATCAACACGATGCTTCTGATAAAGGAGTCCATTTCAATTTGATTCTAGCATCGATTCCAAGATGCTATCATATTTAGGACAAGAGGGTAGCCTAGACGAAGCAGACCTTGCCAAGGTCTGATCCAACGTAATGGATTATAAGGCCAATCTTGATAATGGAATGATTGTTTCTACGTAATCCCATGAAATGATGAGTACTTCTATCATGAGACAAATTCAGGATGAGTTGTAGGTTATAGGCACAGTCAGGCATATAAATCTTGCGGTATTGCTAGCTTATGTTCGACAGCACAATGCCCATCTATTAAAATATGATTTCATGACCAATGTTAGTCTTGATGGTGCTTTGAAGAAAATCAAGGATAAGCAGTTGTAGCGGAGCTGGCCGATGTGGCATAAAATTGCCGTTGGCACAATCGTCAATCACGGTTGTCTTCATTTCCAGTGCAATGCCCATGTTGTACTACAGGAAATTGGTTTTGCAATAGCCATTGCTTAGAGGTAAACATGGTCTTCACCGCCAGCGTTTTCTTTATCAATGAATATTCCTTCGTTGCCTGATTCAAAAGACTCTACAATCATATAAGTGCGACTGCAAACGTGTTATGCAAAATTTTGATTCAGGAATATCTGTTGTATTAAAATGCATGCTAACGTGGCATTACTCTTGTGAACAAGTGGGCACTCTTTTGCAGCAGCTCTCAGACATATTGCGAAGGCTTGTGTCAAAACCTTTGCTCTGAGATTGTGATAAAATTAGGACAAAGCACGAGAACAAGTTTAATGAGAGTAGCATTTTCATATGAATTTCCCGTTATTTTTCATTGAAATAGTTTCCATATCAAAATTGAAATACACTAAAATACTCCAATGTTCTTTTTATATATACACACAAAGAGAGAATGCTTCCCTCAACCATTAATATATGTTGTACAAGTAATGCTTTGAATTTTTTAATAAAATACCATCTGCAATAGAAGAAATTGTTGCATATTTATTGCCCCAGCTATATGCCTGAAGGGAAATACACAATTAGTCAAAACTAAGAGAGAGAAAATGCTTCCCTCAACCATTAATATATGTTGTACAAGTAATGCTTTAAATTTTTTAATAAAATACCATCTGCAATAGAAGAAATTGTTGCATATTTATTGCCCCAGCTATATGCCTGAAGGGAAATACACAATTAGTCAAAACTAAGAAAAACAAGTATCTTAGTATGTCATACCTGTTCTCAATTCCCTAACTAAATGTCGTTTGTTTTCTGAAAATCTCCTTTTTATAGTTGTCCAATGATTTTACTCTCTTGGTTGCAATACTGCTTATCTCTACAGGGTTCAATCCTTCTGACCCCAATGTGAGGATTGTTTATGTCTTATTTGATCTCAATTCATATGAAACCGCATGTCTTTGATATTCTGAATATCTCCTTTTTGGATTTGTCCAATGGTTTACCTTTATTGATTGTTGTACCGATGGATTCTATGGGATCCAAATCCCCTGATCCAAATGGGAAGATTGCTTCATTGGGTTTGATGCCCTTTTCCCTTTTACTTCTTGACTTGAATTCAACCCATTTGTGTTATTTCCTAGAGGGAATATTAGGTTGGGGGGTTAGCATAATCTGCTTTAAGCTAGCAACTTCCGCTTTAGATTTATTTTTGTTGCCAGTGTTTCTTTTTCTAATATTTACGCTGTAAGGCGTTTCCCACTGAAATGAAATCCCCCAAATGCTTTTCTTTCATAATCGTAGCCGTTAGATCTTTTGTTAGACTGTTGAACAAAAATCACCCGTCTGATTTAATAAAAATATTTAAAACATTAAAAAAACCTTAAAAAACATTTCACTTTCCACTTGACATTTGTGCGCCGAGCTTCCCAGAGAATTTGTGGAGTTTATGGCTGTTTCTGGTTTCGTAGAGTTTATGGCTGTTTCGGCATTTGTCTCATGAATTGACGGCTGGCGTGAAACGGATCACTCGGACGGCCAGTTCGATTACTGGGAACGTTTTGTCGGTTCGTATAGCACTCCGAGTGGAACCCCGAGGGCTTCGTCTGCGACGATCGGTGGTAAGCTGTCTAGACGGGGTTAAGGTTTATTAGTAAAATGGTGGAAGATTCGAACGCGGATTTTCAAGCGTTTTGGAAAGCCGTCGAAGTGCGTTTCGGTCAGCTGGCTTCTTCAGTTGGATTACGGCTTTCTCATGGTGACTTTGGCCTTTGCATTGGTAAGGTTCTTGAGTCTTTGGATGTTGATTCCAATTTTACACAGAATACCTCGGTTCAAATCTCCACGTTTGTGAAATGTGCTGTTTGTTTGGCAGGTATGATGGATTCAAACGAATTTGCCATCTCAATTTTACCATCAAATTTTGCCCCTTCACACTCCT
Source organism: Pinus taeda (assembly GCA_000404065.3). Taxonomy (NCBI): domain Eukaryota; kingdom Viridiplantae; phylum Streptophyta; class Pinopsida; order Pinales; family Pinaceae; genus Pinus; species Pinus taeda. Next base: position 73,524 of record APFE031453280.1, read on the forward strand.
ACATTGTTTTCCTTTCAGCGGCAAACCCTAAATCCTGCATCTGCTTCTGCTAGTCTTTTGAAATTACTGTTATTTCTTTTAAATGAATCTATGAAACCAGCACGTACAACCCCTTGCAAGCCAGCTATTTAGTGCTGGATAATTCCAGTTGCCTACACTTGTGTAGAGCAACTCCACCGTTTCAACCAAATGAAATTCCTGTTGTAATTGAAGTGTATCACAACTCAGGAAGTACTAGGATGAATCTCAATTAATTCCTCCAGCAAATAATTATTATTTCTCAGAGTGTCTAAACTAGTCCAGAAAAGCACATGAATTTTCCTGAATGTGGGCTAGAAGTAAGCTTCCCCTAAGAGAGAATAATAAAATGGTGCATGGACATACTCCCATAAGGGATTTGCAATTTGTTTCGGCCTTTTCATTTGCTCTAACAAATCCAAATGTCATAGTAATAAGACTTGCAATCACATAAGAGCGTGAGATTCCTCTGAAATGTGTCATGAGATTATATCTAAGAAGTTTTAACTTTTAACCCATTCTAGGTGCAAGACAATATGATACAACTACATCTACATTTGCACATAAGCCTTTCCACAATGATCCCCACACTCATCCAGAAATGCTACCACTGTTTTGTAGTGCGCAAGCATAAAGTCACGTTTCTGTTGAGCAATGAGCAGCATGGGGCTATATGCCACTCAACTCACTTGAGGGTGGCAAGGCCGGCTTTCTCTTCGGATAACAGTACAAAGTACAAACATTTTTCAATTGACATGAACATTATCCAATCGATACCCCATCTAAATTGAATTCATTTTCTGAAATCCCCATCCCGTCCTGTTGCTGCACAATTACATAACCCGAAAGATATATTTGTTAGTAAGAAAGTGAATAGGACAGAACATAAACCTAGATTGTTTAAATGATAAAACCATCAACCACCAGCAGAAGCATCAGCAGCATACTCTTCTTGTTTTTAGCATGTACCATATTCATTCACAACAAGGTCATTGAAAATATTCTTACAACACAATTCATTCTGATAAGTGAACAAATGTATGCATGTTATAATTGTAGCCGCACAAATTAGGAGGTGCGCATACAAAAATGTATGCTGGTGCATAATTTTGTTTCGAATAAACTTCAATTTATTGTTTTTAGCATGTACCATATTCATTCACAACAAGGTCATTGAAAATATTCTTACAACACAATTCATTCTGATAAGTGAACAAATGTATGCATGTTATAATTGTAGCCGCACAAATCAGGAGGTGCGCATACAAAAATGTATGCTGGTGCATAATTTTGTTTCCAATAAACTTCAATTTATTGTTTTCACAAAAGAAAACAGCCTGAGCCAATGCATTCCCCTAGTATGTATGAAGTCCCATGCATATAAATTAATGTGAATGGAACAAGCAAAGTCATGCAATGCAATAATGGGGTGTTTTCCTTTAGAATCTTAGACCAAAATTACTGTGCAATTTTGTTTTTCCATGCTTATATATCACATACATGTTCTAAACTTTCGTTGGTCATATATTAAAAAACAGTGTTCATAGTACTGCTTCACACACAATATGTATGCAAGAAAGTGAATAGGACAGAACATAGACCTAGCTTGTTTAAATGATAAAAGTGCACATGATCAAAGAAGTTCAGCACCATGGTCTTAAATTGCAAGAAGTGATGCAACTTGAGCAATGATTTGAAACTAAAGGGAAAATAATATTGAGGAATACAAACCTGTTTAAAGAGGAGATTCATGAGATCTTCTGAAGGAAAATGGCCAGAAAGTGTGTCACACTCAATTTTTGGAGTCAATCCAAAATCTGATGCACTTTGGTCCTTCAGCCTCAGCCCGCAATCAATTCCTAAAAGTTCACCCTGACTTTGAGCATTACTGAGCATCCCAGGATATCCAGCATTTTGTACCAACCTGCTTGAAAGATTTGGTCCTTTCCCAACAAATCCAAAACTCCTAACCTGTCTTGGATCTTGCACAACAGGAGCATTCAAGGCCTGGGTTCTATGAGAAGCTTGGCCATGACATGGGCTCAAGATAGCAGTAGCTGTTTGACTTAAATCTTGATTCATAGACACATTTTGCACTTGCCAACCTTGCCTACCACTCTGGCTTAAATTCTGACCAATACCACTTGATGTGCCAAAACTTATTCCAGAACCACTTAGAGTTGGAGAACCAACTATGTCACTTATGCCACCCAACCTTTTAATTCTTGAAATGTTCATTCCACCTTCAATATCAGATGTTGTTAAAGGGGAAGATAAACAAACAGTTCTGGAAATGGAATAATCATTTCCTTGGAGAATGTGCACATTCTGGCTCTTATAGTCTACAGTTGACATCCGTCCAATTCCTTCTGGTACATTAGATTCAGTTGCACCCAGGCCATATGCTGGCATTGGCATACGGTTTAATTACCCTGAACCAGGAGCACCAATAATATTGTTGCCAAGACTGCTATTTCCATTGGCTAGAGAAGATAAAGTAGCCTTCCCCCTAATTTCATTTAGAAGGACTTGTGGCCCAACAATACTGGCAGATCGCAAATTCAGGACTTGTCCACTCTGAAGCTGAGAAACTTGAAGTTGTCTGCCAGGTTGCTGTTGTGCTGCAGATCTCTGCAGTTGTTGTTGTTGTTGGTTTATTTGATGTTGTTGTATCAATTGCATCACCATCGCATTGTTTTGAGGATTAGATGCTCCATTGTTGTTTATCCCACAATCCACATTGCCAACTTCTGCACCTGTATTGTGTTGCTGTTGCAGCATAGAAAATCCTGCAGATGTATCATTGGTCGGTAAACCCAAATTTCCAAATGAAGGAATATGTTGCTGTGGCTGGCAAAATTGCTTCAGCTCTATGCTTCTCGGGAGTCCCTAGAGTAAATTTCCCTGACTGTTCATCAATGGTTGCCCAAATTTCCCTCTATTTAAAGGATTAGAGTTTACACCATGAAATACTGCTTGTAAAAGCAGTGTCCGATCAATGTTTGGCAGGCCCAACCCATTGTTTGGATTCACTTGTCCAAGAAGTTCAGCTGGTAATGTCACCAGTGCTTGAGGTGATATTTGACCTGATGCCGCAAGCCTTTGAAGATCCAGCCTTCCAAGTAAACCCATAGGTCCAACACTTGCTTCTGTAGTTCCCCCAAAAGAAGAGTTCATTCCACTTTGCTGTTGTGCCACTCCACTTAACCTTTTCAGATATAGCCTATATTTCTGAGCAGTGAAATAATAAGAACAATTAAAAAGTTACATTGTTCTCAGTTGTAAATTCTAATAATATGACAACAATACTGACAAAAGCAAATATATTAAATACAGAGTAAAGTCAGTTGAATGATGGATCCTTTCCCCTATCTCCTCTCTTAATTTTAACTCTCCAATAAATACATACAACTCAGTTATGAACAAGAACCCAATAATAGGCACAACGTAATTGTGATGAAATAGAAAGGATCTAGCATAAACTCTAATATCTAAGTTTGTGGAAGCTATAGTTCCGCACAATGTCACAACCCCATTAAAAAAAGAAAGAATTGTTGAAAGGTTCAACATCAGGTCAAATGAGTTCAATGAAGCCAATTACATCTAAAAAAGACATGCCCACTTCCATATGAAACAGAGAGCAATAGGCATATAAGACAGCCACAAAATATTTCAATCACGTTAATCTAAGATGAATTAGATAGGGAACCAAGGAGTCAAGGCATGAAGGTAGGTCATATAAGAAATATTGAAGACTACAGAAATTTTAGACAAAGCCATAATCAGCAGCAACATGACAGGCAAATATTTAAATGAGAAAAATAAAGCTGCAATTACTAGTAACTTAATCAAGGAAAACTGCCCACGGGGCATAGAACAGTCATCAATAGGTTGCACTGTTAAGAAACTCCTTGTGTGAAGGTCACCACTACAAAACCCTGTGGTTCTGCTAACAGATACAATTAAATAAAAAAAAAAAAAAGCACACACACACAATTAAAAAAGAAAAAGAAAATTGTAGCTAATGGCATCAGCATAATATCAAAACAATTGCAAGAAGAAATCTGACAATTTCACAAAAGCATGAAACCAAGGATGAAAAATCAGTATCAAACACTAGTGACTACAAACCTTAAACAAATGTCCTCTTCCTTTTGCTTATTTTTTAAGGATGCCAGATATCTCTGTGTCTCAGAGGTTTGACCTGTTTCTTCTAAATTTAAATTTGAAGACCTCTCATTCAATCAAGATAGCTTTAAGTCTTCTTTAAAATAAAAAATGATTTTAACCTAAATTTACAAAAATCACCATATTCTGCCCGATCTGCCTGATCATTGCTGATATTGCCTCCAGTTTACATATAAGTTCATACTAACTCCAATGGCTGTTATAGCCGGTAATTAAGCTACACAAATTAAGCGGTTCAATACAAATGTTGTTATGGGAATTGAGGTTGATTTGAAACTGCTAGAATCTTTTGTAGATACTCAATTTCATGACAGTGGCTTGGATGAGCTTGAAGGTGCAACAGATCCAAAAAAGTCTTTGTTAGAGGCAAGGCAGTTGGCTAGTCTTTTATTAACCATCCAGAGAATTTCATGAATCTTGTTACAAGGTAGAAGCATTATAGTTCTTTGGATTACAGAAACGTGGTCATGATTTCTGAGAAATACAAAGATTCATCTAACAGACTCTTTGGAACCTTTGGTACGCGAACTTTGAAGCAAAATGCAAAGAAAAAATCACTTGAGACATTGATAAAGACACTGAGAGAGTTGAGTTGATGTAATGATGAAAATGCTTTATTTATGGAGTTGGAAAATCATCATTTTCCAGGGTTAATAACCTTGTCTAATAATCATTACTGGAAAAGAGGCCATTGCCTCAATTCTTCTTCTTTCTAAGTTCCTCATCCTATTGTTTTGTAGTCACCATCAATAGTCATAGCTGATGTTCTGGTAAAATATTCCTCCTCAAGAGCAATGGAATCTTAGTTAATGGACATTTATAAAAAATTCTTGTGAAGTGTGGAGGATGGAGAACATTGTACATCAAGATGGTGCTCCATTCATGTATTGTCACACTTACAATGTAAGCCTTCCAGGCCCATGTATTCATGATTTTTCCTTTTTGTTGTAGAAAATATATCTAAAACAGCTAGGACAGCATTTGAAATTCTCGAATTCTCTTCCTTTTTTGGTTCAAGCATGTCAGCATTTTTAAATACATGTGAATGAATCTGGACCCCAAGAAATACATGTTGAGTCAAAAAGTCTTCTGGTTTTATTTATGTTCTTCTGCGTTTACATGCTGCTCTGTTCTCTTTTTCTCTTCCAGTATAAAGGACTTACATTCCCAGTCTGTTTTGTCTCCTATATCTTTACTCTATTTTAGATTTCATAAGTTGTACAATATCAATAGCAGCTCAGAAGGTGGGCCGGCAGGCAGTGTAGACTCCAAATATCACAGAGGTTCTATCAACCTATATTGTGAGCTATCTGGTGCATTATACTTGTCTACTATCAGAAAACAGTAGCTCGATTCCTATTATGTAACATGGAGCTGGCATTTTGTTCCTTTTGATTCAAAAGTTTCAAATTCAACTTGCCATAACATCTTATCTAATTATTTATTAACCTACATGTTTGAAACCACCATACCCACTATTAAATCCCCTAATGTTGAACGCAGTTTTTATCGCTTCTTTGTTGATTTTGCTAGGTGTTTGATTCAAGAGCACATATTTTGAACCTGAGAATTAATTATGAATGAATGAAACGTCTCTACATTGATAAGGATGATTGAATGCCAATGCAAATATATATTACCTTTCTTTGGGATATCAAGTCCTGCTTTAGCACTATTGTGAACAGATGGCAGAGTGCAAGGAAACCATCTGATGCTTCCCAAATTTGGACTTTTGCACCAACATTTGTGTATGCATTTCAACTTCCAGGGCTATTGTCCCTCGCTCTCTTGATTTTAGATTAGCCAATACAAAGAGGCTCTGGAAGAGATGCAACACTCAACCAGGCAAGAATATATTGTGTCTCTCAGGAGGTACATGGTTTTCTTAATGTATTTTATTTATTTAAAACATGTGTATATATTGTCCCATATATTTTGGATATTTTCGATGAGAAAATTTTCATTAATCCACTGAGTTTCACATTTTTTTTAAGAAGTAATAGGCAGTTGCTTTGATTAATTTTGCAGAAATAGTAGTGGCTTTTCAAGGGGTGCATCAAAATATCCACTGAGTTTCACATTTTTTTTTTAAGAAGTAATAAGAAATTGCTTTGACTAATTTTGCAGAAATAGTAGTGGCTTTTCAAGGGGTGCATCAAAATATAAGGGAGTAACCAGGTATGCATTTAATTTGATGAAATTTTTTGGATTATTGTGTGAACTTATAATCACTAAAGCTTCACTCAATGACATCAAAGAAATCGCATAAAATAAACTGCGTCTTTATATTTCAAACTGAAAATCATTCTTTTATTTATCCTCTTAGTGTTAAGAGAAGCTACTCCATCGTATAAGTTGAAGTCTATAAAACAATGAAATCTGCCGATTACAAAGGAAGACATCACATGTCCAGCCAAATACCAGTGACTGGTGGATTGCTTCAGAGCTGGAGATTGGTCTTTTTTTTCCTAGGTGGCTATGATCAAGAAGAGAAAGCTGCGAGAGGTTATGATATGGAAGCTCTCAATTACTGGGGACTTAGAACAACTACAAACTTTCCTGTATGGCTGTTGATGATATGGCAACTCTCAAATATTGGCAGGTCTTTTAGTGTTTCTTCCACGGTTTTATTTTTATTTTTATTTTTTATTTTTCTGAACTTTCTACATGTAGGCATCCATTCTCGATCACCTCTGCTCCATATGATGAACACATTAGCATGCATATTAGAACAGTTGGAGACTGGACGCAGGAGATGAAAAGATTTTTCTTGCAGGTGATTACTAATTTAGTACTTTTAGCTTTAAGATGAAGTTTCTTTGTCGGCTGTAAGTTCTAATCACAGACCTTTATAGACAATAGACAATGAAACCCCCTACAACTGGAAAAAACGGACTTCTGAGAGCGAAGAGTTGCAGGCATATGATTGTGCGAAGCTAAAGAGCATACAGGGATTGGCCGAACTGACAAAGCTTTGGGTATTAAATGTTCATGGGTGCTCCAAGTTAGAAAGGCTGCCAGGTATTCAACATTTTATGTCGTTGGAGTACACTGATGCTAAGGGTTGTCCTAAGCAGTGGGCCGAGGCGGGATTACTGGAGCAGTTGCAGCAACAAGTGAAGGTGCTTGAAATGTGAAAAGCAAAGAAATAAATTTGAAATGAATGCATAATTTAAGTCTTAGCCGAAGGTTATATGCCAGGCAGAGTTTGTATTCTAAGATGTTAGATTGTTGAGGGAGGTTGTGTAGTTGCCTTTCGACAATCCAAATTAAAACATTATGGAGAAAGTGCAAGGTCTGCCTAGCATATAGCCTTGGTAGATTCTCTGATGAATGTTACCCATATAGCTCACAACAGGACGCATATTTGCCTTGTTGTTATGTGTTTGAATGGATGGTCTTAGATTGACTCATCCTTTTTGGATAAGGACAAAGCATATATAATAAGCTTCACATTTAGCGATTATTATGGAAGAAATGTAAACACACAGTTGGAGGCAAATAGATTCCAAAATATTAGTATCTTACAAAAGAAAGCCATTTACATTTATGTTTTCTAAATAAGGTTTTTAAATATACTCTCTATCATTCATATTCCCATGTACTACCTACCCATGTACTGCTATATTTGCTTTTTTGGAATGTGTGTTGTGTATATGTGTGGATGTTTATGTCATGTGTCTGTGAATCTGTGCTAACTGAGTTTGTGAATCTACGATAATTGAGATTGAAAGAGAGAGCTGAGAGCTTTGGCATAGGAGAATATGGAGAATTG
>APFE031453282.1:0-20688 GCA_000404065.3 Pinus taeda
CTTCTCTTTATAAGCCTTCTCCATTGCCCATGAGCAGCTAGTTAGATAGTTTGGAACATATAGACTTTGATTGAGGAATTCTTAGTGCATTTTAGTGCTGCTCTTTGTAGGTATTTGGTGTGTTGTGTGAGGATTGCTTTGAGCTTGAAGAAGGTCATGAGCTTGTTGCCTTGTATGTGAGAGAGAGACCTCTTGACTTGGGAGATCTGCTCCAAAGGTGAATGCTTGGAAGATATGCTGGCTGGACCCTCTAGAGAAGGACTCAGCGTCAGGACTTCGGTTGTACCTTACTCTACTTCTTGTTAATAAAGATAGATGACTACTCTTATGGTTCCATTTACATTTGTTCAATGATTGATTAATGCAAATTGTATCTTTCCTGACCGATACATAGTTGTTGTTAGTAGATTTTACGCTTGTGTTTTCTCTCCTTTGCTTGTGTAGGTGTTCATCCGCGAGGATAGCGGGGAATTGTGATCGGCTGGAGCGAAGGAGCGAGAGGAGTATCTCTTCGACAAACAAGCGTTGGTATCCAAGTAGGTTACTTTCACCCACTTGTTAATTACAACTAGGAACCTGCAGTGTAGCATTGTTTGATTGTTGCTAGACCCCTGTTGGGCTAGTAGGGATCGCCTCTATCCGTAGAGGGGATTTACCTATCCAACAACAACTAACATCCATTTAGAAATTTCAATGTACGTGTTGTTGCTGCATAAAAAGGTTGTAGTAGTTGTCGTCAAATTCTTGAAGTTGTGGCTATTGTGTCTTTCTACGGTCTTTGTACCATTAGAATTGTTGCTAATTTCTTTTGCAATAGGAGGATTTTATAGTTGTGATGAAATATTGAATTTATGGCATGCACAACTAGTAAAATTCATACAACTACACTTGATTGAGTTTCAAATAAGCGATTATAAAGTTGCCCAATCAAGCACATTAATGAATTTTGATATTTTCAACTTGTATTTTTTCAAAATAACTTCATTTAAACTCGCAGTAGTTGCTACTGAAAAATTCTACAACAATTTTTTTTATTTTTTTTCTAGTGGGACCTACCATTTCTAGTTTTCAAGAATTATTGTAGCTTTCATTGCAATTTTTATTTTCACTATGAGAAGGTTTTTTTTCCCTATAGTAGTAATTGTGGTTTCTAGTTTTCAAAAGCTACTATAGCCTACAACACCACTACTCGTTTTCATTGTAAGTTTTGTTTCACGAGTGACTATATACAAAAATTAAGGAATACATGGCCCATCTAGGCCCTCAATTAAATTCAAATCTTGGTGTTGGCATAATTTTTGTGTAAACTCCTCCTTGGATTTAGGTCCCTTATGCAACTTTAACTGATGCCCATTGACCAGAAGTGGTAGCTTTTCCTCGTCAAATGTTCTCAACTTTACAACTCCATTTTTATATAAATGCTTAACTTCATAAGGTCCCAACCATCTTGTGGTCAATTTCCCTTTAAAATATTGGAAACTAGAGTAATATAACAATGCCCAATCATCTGGTCAAAATTATTTATCCTTTATGAATTGGTCATTCTAGTGAGCCCTGTTGATTTTTCATAGGTCTTCTAGCTGATAATTACTTTTAATGGTTTTTACTTTGAATCCTCTTGAATTCTCATTCATCATTAAGCAATTACATAGAAGATCTTAAACAATAGAACAAAATTGATAGTATGATCGTAAAGAGACAACCAAACAAGAAACGCGAGAGTTTACCTTGGGAAAACCCACATGGGGGAAAAACCAAGCAACCTTTTCCTTAGAGAAATTTGTTCAATTCAACAAAAGATACATCTAATCTATTCAATCAATTACAAGCTCAAACTAACCATAGCTAAATCCACGGTTGACTTGGTCAAACAAAGATATGTGGCCTTAAAAATTTAGGTCAACTCTGTCATAAAAAACTTTCAGCCTTCCACAAAAAAATTATCTACCTCAAGAGTACTTGATTTACTTCAAAGTATAATGTCCTCGACCACTAAGGAAGCACATGAGGGAGTATGTTAGCCTAATATGGTTCCCATAGGCTAAAGGGGGGAAATTTCTAATAAGGGGACTTAATTCGCTTAGGGAAATAGTATAAAATTCGAAGGGGTGAAGAAGGGACATTTCCTAGGCAAGTGAAAAGGCACTTTAACTTTTATAAAGTGAAAAGATTATAAAGTGACTTTATAAAAGTTAAAAGGATAAAATGGCGGCAAAAGTGGCCACAAGTTTATAAAAGAGTAAAAGTGAGAAGACTCTCCTCATTCATTCACTTGTATTTTAAGAAAAAGAGCTCTTAAAGTGTTTTTTGAGAGGAGTTTAGGATTTGGGAAACCCTAGCCGCCATAGTTGGATTCAGTGTTGAAACTATACACTCTTACTAGTCCAAGGAGTGTGATTGCACCATTGTGCTTTCACGGAAAATAATATTTTTAGAAGATACTAAGGTAGAGAGGTGTTATCAGTTCATTTTATTATCTTATTGAGTATTTTCTATCTCACCTTTCAGGTTGGAGACAAATCTATGAAGAGTCAAGTACCCAAGAGCAAATTTGGCCCAAGTCATGCTCATAAAAAGGAGTTCGAACCAATGATTGAAGACTTCACTACCATTAAAGGAGACTCATGCAGCCAGTGAAGAAATACCCACGACATGGACCAAACACTATTTCTCTACCAAAGCTTATGGGTTGAAGTGCTTCTTTGAAAGAGGGTCGAGTTTCTTTGTGTCATTGACCGAGTTCCGCTATAAGAAAGAGGATGCAGTCATTTCCTTTTTGTGGGTTGATTCTCAATAGATAAGAGGTTGAGTTCTCCAGTCATGGAGGCTAAGTTAGATCTCATTGTTGGCTAAACAAACAACTTCTCAAAATTGTGCATAACAGCCTTCCTAAGGGTCTAAACTAGAGTTTTGTAGAATGATAAGACAACTCAACATGTGGAGGGTATTGTGGCTACTGAAAGAGAGGATGTATTTCTAGTTATTAGGCCATATTGAATAGTTTTGCACAAAGGATTAATCTCTGAATATGTACTCATTGTTATGGAGTTGATGTCCTTCATCAAACCATCCCATATACCCAAATTTGTTGTTGGAGTGTTTACCAAGTTTCAAATTGTGTACTTGTGCCCTAAAGTGTGTGTTTTCATGACTATATGCTAGTAATTTCGCTATTGTTATAATTTTGGGTATTTCTATCAATAAAATATGCTCAAACTATTGACATATGGTAACAATAAGTAACACAAAACTTAGATGATTGCCCTCAGGTAGCAATATATCACTTTCAAAACATTCAACAAATGATATATTGCTACATGAGGGTGGTCATATAAGTTTTATGTTACTTATTTGAAGTTAAATTGAATAAAGCACACCTACAACACTCTGTCCTCAAACTATTTGACTAAACGCTTTGAAAAAAAAAACAACAACAACAACATTTACTCAAAAAACTCAGTAGTGTTTGGATCCATTTCCCAAGAAGGAGTTTTACACAAAGATTCAGCATTTTGCCACACAGAAAAGTTTTCTTTGGAGATTTGGTCTTCTTCCTCAGGAATTCGACCTTCTACCTCCAAGAATAAGTTTTCCCATAAATTTGGTCTGCCTAGAGAATGAATCTTGATTTGTTGCCTTTAGATAAGCTCCCACAAGTACATAGGATAAAAAGAGTGTTGGAAATACTAAGAGGGGGGTGAGTCAGTATTTAACTTACAATTAGTTACTTATTAATATTTTCAAAGCATTATTTATTCTTCAACAATATTTAAAACAAAGCAAAACAAAAACAATAGATAGTGAACATGAGATTTTTAGGTGGAAAACCCCCTCTAGGTCAAAAACCACTGAACACTTTTCTAATAAGTTATTTATCTTCAACGCCAACTGAAAAGAAAGCTACAATTCCATAGAACTATAGAAAAGCATCCATTCCCCAACTCCCATTGGAAGGACGCCCCAACCCCTTGTTTTATCAATAGTCAACTGAAAGGATGCTCCAACACCTTAGCAAGCTCCAACTTTCCCTTGCACCACCTTACCACCCTGAAGTATTTTCAGGCTCCAACTTGAAGGTGACTTCAACCACCTCCCGAGTACCACCCTACCACCCTGAAGTGTTTTCATGATCCAACCTGAAGGTGACTTCAACCACCTCCCTAGAACCACCCTACCACCTTGAAGTGTTCTCAGACTCCAACCTAAAGGTGACTTCAACCACCTCCCTAACACCACCCTATCACCCTGAAAATGACAAATTTAATACAATATTGTAGACTCTTATACCAGGGATAATGGTCCACTTACAGTTGTATATATTGACCTTACTTCAATTGAACAAAACCCTAAGACCTAAAATCCTTGTCCCAACAACAAAACTTAGGACCTAAACCCTTGTACCAACAACAAGAACAAAGTGACTTCTATGATTCTTTGTACAATAGTACAATCTCTTTATAGATATGTACAAGACTCTAAATTACATGCCCCAACTTGTACACTGATTTGGATTGTTGTACACAATGTCCTTGATGTTGTTAATGATGAAACTTGGAGTGTTGATGGTTGCCAACAAGAACAATACAACACTCACTGTTATACTTGCCAAAACACTAATATTTGACTGAAGCCTTATTGTTGCAACATACAATATCACTAAAGTACCTCGTGGATGTCTACCTTTTGTTGCCAACTGTAGGTGACTCTCTTCTACTTCAAATTGTAGGGACCAATTGTGATCTTATATGCTTAAATTACAAAGATATAACTACCAACTGACAACATTATGCAATTTACTTGTTCTCAGTTGATAATTGTAAAAGGTATACTGTACTTTTGTTTATGCATCAAGTGATTTGTCACAATCTAATATTTCTGTCACCTTTATTGAATAATTTGAATCCTATGTCTTATTCAAAGTTCAAGTTTTGTCACAAATCGAGAGCACTAAAATTGCTTAATTTTGCTAGTTCGTAATGCAATTGAGCTTTGTATATGGAACAAAATGTTGATATGGAAGGTTCTTTTCAAGTATGACCAATTCGTAGAGGTCACTTCAAGGTATGAAGTGAGGACAAATAGATGACCTTCTTTAACTTAATTTTCTTGCAATTATAAGCTACAGTGGTCGCTCCAAGTAGAATTCTTGCTTAATGATGTCCTTGATATGTGTGTGACATTTCTTGTTTAATTTCCAAGTTGATATCTTCATTGTAGTGTTGAAGTCGGCTTCCCAAGATTCACTAAAAAAATGTGTATATGATCATTCTAGGTCTTAATCAAACTTTAAGTATCAGCCGCAAGTGATAGTGATAATACTCGCTACCTAAATGATAACCAAGAGCTACAATATTCTTTTGCTTGTTTAGATGTTCAGACCTCCAAGAATGTGTGCCCTAATGCGGGTTGAAAATCCTAACCTTGTTAATTCTTCACTGCTCAGAGATTAGAGATCATGTAGTCTTCAATTTAGGCTTATCTTCATGCTCCAATTAATGGTACATGCTCGACCTTGAAGCCTAATCCATAAATGAAACAAAGGACTAGTTCAATACATGGAATTTTAGAAAAAATGCCAAATGATGCTTCCAAATTCAGTCTATCTGTAATATGGTTTATCAATGAATCCCTAAGATTTGTGCTTAATGCCCTAACTGCAGGGATTTAGGGCTTCAAATCCTTCATTAATTGGGTTCTAGTGTTAGGATGCAAATAATAATAATTATTATATAATTTTAAGGTCACAGCTAAGACAAAAACCAAATTGGTGTATGAGACCCCTTTGTTTGTGGGACAAGGGACCCACCTCCGCGCAACGATTTGACTACTAAGTCTACGAAGACATACATACTCCACCCCCCTCTGGTTTTGACCCTGTAACCTCTTAGGAGGAAACACATTCTCTAAACCGTTAGGCCCACTCAAGTTGTATACTCCATATAAACTGCCCACTTGAACCTGCAAGGAAGAAACACGCCAATGAACCACCAAAACCAAACAAAATAACCAAACCCTAACCCTCAACGGATGTCTACGCTATCTCCTCTAAGACCGAAAATTTCAGAGGTTATGCACAAGAATTTTCAATAGATTTTTATTTACTTTTGAGGTGAGGTTTTAGGCCTCCTTTTATATTTAATCCCTTGCATTAGAAGGGGCTTCAAAAATGAACATTGGTGGAGGAATTTTGGATTAAACATTAAATTTTACCTACCTTATAGCCCAAGGAAAGAATGTTGTTCGCCTTTTAATGAGAGGATTTTAATTTTAATTGATGAAGGACCCTTCTTATGGGTGTAAAATAATTGTGATGCCGTCCTCAAGAATATTGTTCCACAAAACGTGATAAAGAACCCTCATGCTTTATGTCTCATGATCAACAACCAACGAAAGAGTGTCATGTCACCATCCCTTGGGGTTTTTTCCCACTCATTGGAGTCTTCAAATTCAAACTTGAATATCTCTCAAACCGTGAAGAACTACGTGGCGTTCCACATACCACCAAAAATAACTCGACAAGGAGAACCCATTAAGGATGATCATGACACCAAAAACCATGAATTTCCATGTGAAATTTGTCAACGAAAGTGGGGCATCACGTGGTGTTTCTTGGGTTGACATCAATGACAACCACCTATCAATAAAGAGTTGCCCAAAATTCATCTTACTATGGATGAATAGAAGAATAAGTGATCTGAAATTTTCTTGCCAAGTAATGAGGTCGAATGGTCGACTTTACATTTTGGAGGATAATAACTTAAATTTCAAAATTTTAAATTTGTCTTTTAAACCCAACATGAAGAACATGTCTTATGTTCATTATTACATGTACATCAAAGGCTAAAATATTAATTATGAAGACCGATCATAGCTACAAAATTCAACACTCCCTCTTAGCTAGGGAGGTATTCATAATGATTATCAACTGTTCTCTTGTTGACAAATTTCTCTAAGAAAATGTTCATCATTTATTATCAACATCACCATCATCTAATTAGGATAATCATGGTCAACAACTTTGACCTATGGTAAAAATCTACAACATAAACGAGGTACCATAATTCTGGTCGGTACCTCTGGCCTATGGTGCATCATCACCATAATCATGGTCGATACTCCTAACACATGGTATAACATTAGCATCAACTAGTCACCATAATTTTGATCCCTCTAACACATGGTATACATACTAGTCTTGGTTCACCATCATTCTGGGTAATATCTTTCGGTCATGGTGAATTTCCAAAGACCTCATTATTCATGAGTAATTCTGGGCATGATGCTAAATGTGCTCACTTAACCTATATGGAGAGTAATCCAAGACTAATGTTGAAAGGCACCCACTCAACTGAGTGATTCTAGGCCTTTAGGACCATTCCTCGTAATTCCATTCAACATACTTGACACAGGAATAATGATTGTCCTCTGCTAGACCATTCTCCCTAATTCTAGTCAACATACTTGACACAGGGAGAATGTTTGTCCATGATGTTATCACATCAACCCTCTGGACCATTTTACCTAATCCTGGGCAACCTTACCTAGGGAGAATGACCATCCTTGATGTTACAATTTCATCACTCCCTCTTATCGAGAGAGACATGCTCAATCACTCCAAGCTTGTCCTCAAGGTATACATACTTCATCCCGGGATAGGGGTTTTGTCAGCAATCTTCTTGACTATATAATTGTGTTGGAGCCACACCATTTCCTTTTGTACCATGTCTTGGTACTAGATCTCATTGTTCTTTTACCTATCATCATGGTCGTCACCTGCACTTGATCAAACAATCTTGCAAGTATTTTTTTGAAGCCATATGGCTTCTCAACTTGCTATCAAGATGCAATATATTGGCCTCTGCAATACTGAGTGTGACAAAGGTTTGCTTCTTGCTCATCCAAGAAATCGTAACAAACCCAAAACCGAAGCAACATCCTGATGAACTCTTTCTGTCTTCTGCACTCTCTGCCCAATCAAAGTATGTGAATTCCTGCAATTGTACTTCATTGTTTGAGGCATATCTCAAACCATGATTGGATGTGCCATATCGAACTATACCATGTTGGTATTTCAACACATGTTAAGCTTCATAACTTGGCTCAACCATAAGTTGATTGAGTATTTTTTGGTTACCCTAACTAGGTGTTCTTTCTTAAACAACTTATATTGTGGCAATCATGGTTGCTCCCTCTAACACTGCTACTTTCTAGCATATTGGTTATATAGTCTGACAATAGCAATGACAATCCATCATCTCAAACTTAGAGATAAACTTCTCTGAAGCTAAAAACAAGGCTCCCTAATTGCTCCCTATGTTACAAAAGCAATTGTTTCTGCCATAGTTGCTCCCTCTAACACATGAGTCCTTCTGCTTTCATCATAAAGATATCATATAAGATCAACCTTGATCCATCAATCCAAGTCTTAGGTGAAATCTTGTATTTGTAGGCAGGAGACTCCTTCATGATCATCAAAGTATTTAGGTGGTCCCATGTACACTTATTCCTTAATTTCTTCATGGATAAAAACATATTCTACACCCATCTTATGTAATTTCATTATATAAGCAACACCAATTTTAATAAAAGTGTACCTATCAACTGGAGCAAATGTATTTTCAACATCCTCTCCCTCTTTTTGAGAGAACCTTCTAGTCTTATACTGTCATATGTTACATGTTATATCTTGTAGATCCATTTAGAAGTCACCACTGACTTCCCTTCGTCACAATCAAGGTATACTTAAAATTTGCTAATATGTCTACTCCCTTAGAGCTCAGATCTCATATACTACAATATCTCTCAACATAAATCATCAATTCTAGGAGAGCCTCTTGTCACAGTTTTTGCTTTGTTATTCCACTACTTCCATCTGCTGTTAGAGCCTTGGAAACCTTCACTACATACCTGCAATCCTCACTGTAAGGCCATGGAAGAACAATTACAACCCAGAAAAAGAGACAAAGACAAGAGGATAACTAATAGTAAAACTACAACAATAATCAAAGAAGAGAGATATAAGTTACTTACATTTTAAGGATCATCAGGAAATATCAACTCCTTCTTAATCTTAGCCTCCTTGCATCCATCTTGCAAATTTATCAACCTCGTCCTCATTATCAATATGATGTCATTCCTTCATGAGCTAGGGTTTCTTCTTTTAGCGGAAACATTAATCAAGGTCCAAATCTAGGGTTTTATCCCCAAACCCTAGGGATTCCTTAGCCTTCAAGATTAATCTAGTGTTTACAAACCACAAGGCCATCTTGTCTTCCAGAAAGGGGTACATAGTACAAGAGTTTTGATTTCTCTTCTCAACTCCCTCTAATTTCGAAGAAACCTTCTTGAATTAAATTCAAAAGGACCATGTCTGAGATACTTGAAGGAGAAATCTTCCATATAATAATCAACAAATATACTCAAGCATTGGCATTGAACAACAATGCTAACAACGTGTGCAAGGCATGTTGTTAGTCATATATTTTAGGTCCTCTAGGGTTTTACAAAACCCTGATTATTAGCTCTTTCAAGAATGAGATACCCTTTCATCACAACTTCCTCTGGATCTTTCAAGCAATGAATTCAAGATGTACTTATCAAGGACTACATGGAAACATTCTTCTTTTAGGTCTTAATTAACCTTATACAAAATTCAACGCAATTCTACGAGGCTGCCCAAATAGGTCTTGAATGTGAGTTTTCATTTTCAACTTGGCCCTGCGTCTCTATTTACCCTCATGTTATCAGTCATTCATGGAATACTTCATCTTAATCAAACTATTGCACTCTACCTCTCTTTTAGTCACACATGATATTAGAGGCTTAACAACTTCAACACTTCTACCATTGAACATATAATCAAAAGAAATATCCCTTCAATCCAATATGATTTTAGTATGCCAAACATTCTCGGTATAGGAGTAATTGGTTGAGGACTTATTATGCCTTTGAGCCATAATTCAAAAACTTCATATTGCATGACAACATATTCTCACAACATCTTTCTAAAGTGCATAATATCAAGGTTTGTACCATTGTTCAAGAAAAGTGTCATATAGGAACATTAAGGATCGACAACAACAATATTGTTAAACTCCAACATCCTTAAAGTCATCCACATTGGTCAACATATCTTGGCACAACATTAAGAACATTCCACATGATAATCACATCTCTAACACAACCAAGACAGGTGGATTAAATCCATCAAAAGCACGAGATAAACTTTGCATATATTTTAACTCGGAAAGACATATATTCAAGTTGTGAGCATGAGAATAACTCTCATACAATTAAAAACTTTTGACAATTGAAGCAAAAATCTCAACAAGGGGTCTTCCCTTCATCCAAGAGAAATATTGAACTCT
This sequence comes from Pinus taeda, assembly GCA_000404065.3. Taxonomy (NCBI): domain Eukaryota; kingdom Viridiplantae; phylum Streptophyta; class Pinopsida; order Pinales; family Pinaceae; genus Pinus; species Pinus taeda. The sequence goes on from APFE031453282.1 coordinate 10,368, forward strand.
TTGTCCCTAAGAGGTTCAATAATCCTTATAGTACTCATCATTATTCCTATAAGGTGCATGCTTGGAATCAACTATGGATTTCACCATCATAGGATTCAAACATATATCTAAGTATAAATGCTTAACTTCATATTAATGATTATATATGTGATAAATCTCTCCACAAATCTATAAGATGTATATTCAATGTTGGAAACTTGTTTTATTTGAACACTGATAGAAATTTGAGCATGTTTTCCATTATTTTCAATCCTTGAGTCACAACTCAAACAAAATGATAAACAAATATTGAATTTCTTTGCCAAGTTACCGAATTTTACATAAGCTTTATGAAATCCACCTTATAATTCATGGAAACATGGATTCTCATTTTTTTGGCTTCAAAAACTTCAGAGCAAGATCAATAAAAAAATGTTACCTCATGAACAATCTCGGGTGATAGATGAACTTAGATATGATTACACCGAAGGACTGACAGGTTCACCTTTTTCTAATCTTGTCAATCATTAATTGACTTCTTGTATTATTGAAGTGTTGAGCCTTAGAACAATAGTTCACTTACGTTGTTTATCTCGGGTTTCCGGGAAGATGTGAGAGGGTTGGTGTTCATATAATCGAGCACAATTCCCTATAACATAATTGGAAAATACCTTGAGAGAGAGAGAGAGTTTTTGGAGTTAGGAGCCAAAGGAGGTGCTACTGTAACTTCTATCGGTTGTAATCTTCTTCCCATTCATTAATATAGATCGATTGTTCTTCCTTCCAAAACTCTTGTCTAATGGTTACTTCTATGTTTAACTAATGATTGCTTGGAAGTTTGGCTTGTATCAATTCATTCAATAATGTGTAGTTGTTCATTTCTTATAGTTTTGATTACCAAGATTATTATGTTGTGATGGTTTTCTCTTTTCTTCTTTATGTGCAGGACCAGGCTTTGGAGCTAGTTAGGAGCATTGGGCTAGAGAGAGAGAGAGAGAGGAGTTAGGAGTTGGAGGAGGTCATGCTACAACTACTTATGGTTGTAATCATCCTTCTATTCACTTAATATATAGATCTATCGTTGTTTCTTCAAGATTATTGTTCATTATTTATGCATCTTGTGCTTATCTAACAATGGTTTGGATTATGGTCTCATATTGATGTATTTAATAGTGTATTATTGTTCATTTGTTAATGTTTTGGCTTGATAGGGTTTATATGATGTGAAGGTTGTATTTGTTTTCTTTGTGTGCAATATTGGTCCTTGGGGTTGGTTGGGAACACTTCTCAACCACACTAATTACTCTAAGTAATATATACGAAAGGATAATCATGTTATATTTCACCTTCACTTTGTCAATTCTAGTTCATCACTTGCATTGTTGAATGGGTTTGACCATAGCATAGTAGATTCCTTGATCTGTCTGCCCAGGTTTCCGGGAGAACCTGAGAGGTTTTCTTGTTTGTCCAATTGATCATAAATCCCTATAGCAGAATTCATGAAAATACCTCCTCATCAGCTAAGAGGAGATTACTATGCTTTGGATTGAAATACACCCATTTACACCCCCTTTTTCTAGCCTATTTAAGACTATAACGCAAGTTATGTACCATGAGGACAATGTTATCCTAGTATATAACACTTAGTTTCTCCATCTAACTTGTGCTACCAAATTCCACTCAGCCGCAAGGCAAAAAGAGTGAGCTAACTCACTATGAAATTCTTGTTCACATGAGGAAACTCTCATATGGTGGAATGTGATCACTTTGTTCTCATATACAGTTTTTTCCTAAACAAATAAAGCTCTTACAAGCGGGAAAAAATACATCAAAGCTCTTAGAAGTGGATTAAAGCTCTTAAAAGCGGATAAAAACACTTAAAAGCAAGTAAAAACCATTTGTATGAGGAAACAACATCCACCCCAAATCTTTTTCCCAAATTGCACTAAAGAGAAACTAATAGTCTTCATAGCCTCCATTTTTCTTATATTTTGGAGGCTTGCCCATTGAGAAAGGGATTTGAGTTCATTGTAATGTTATGTTGTTAAGATCTTCTGTTTAGTCAATTTAATGTTCTTAAATTGGAAGCATAAATTATCGACCAGGGCAGGTAAACTGATGAAGCACAAGTGCATTGTATATGCTAGAAGTTATTTATGCCGTTAAGGTGTTTATGTTATAGTTAAAGTCTAAATCTAGAATTAGTATGGAAATGGTGTTACTGTCTATATTAGAGTATTGTCCCTAAGATTTGTTAGCTGGTTATTCTAAAATTATTCTTAATTGAATCAAGTTTTGTGGGATGGTTGAAGAGTGATCCTAAACTCTACTCTGTTAGACTGTTTTTTATTATATTTGGATTTTTTATGCTGCAACCACACTAAACTAACTACAAAAGCAAGGAATGATGTAAAGGAGATATACTTTATTGAGTTTGAAAAGGAATGATGCTTGAATTCAGTTGTTAGGGAAAAGTTTGTCACTCTTTAACTATTGCAGCTTCACTCAATGCAAAAGTAAAACAAGAATGAAATTGATAAGCTATGAAATGACCAAACTATGAAATGAGATGATTTGAATTATACTAGGTAGAAAGGAAATGAAATGATCAAATTATGCTAAGTAGAAAGCAAATGAAATGATCAAATTATGCTAGGTAGAAATGAAATGAAATTGTTGATGCACATGTCAATTTAATCGCGAATTCCATTGGACTGCATCCTAAAACATAAAATAGAGCATCCATAATTTAACTCTAAGAAGCCAAAGAAAATCTATTTGCAATGAGTCAAAGACCTGATCTACACGTAGGGGCCCTCCACGAGATAATCAACAACTTTATTCAATGCAACCTGAAAAGTATGAACCAAAGTCTATTAATTGGAAATAGTTTTAATAGGATGTTCTCAAAATTACATACAACAATGCGCACCAAAACACAGAGCGACCATTGTTCTTATAACATTTTCTCAATTAAAAACATGAGAAATTTAAGCCTAAGTATCTTCATTACAATCCCTATCAAACCAAATTATATCGCTTAATCATCGATTTGCTATTTGGAAAAGCAAATCAACAATATTCCGTGAAATTCGGACTCTGTTCCGACACATTACCTTGCAGTTGACTTTGAGGTTGACTGCATTGTAGTGCGATTATCTTGAAGGATTCATTTGAGAAAACAGGAAGAAATCCATGAGGGGATCATTCTTCGTCTATCCATATATTCCTTTGTTGAGTTGCCACACTCGAACCTTGTCAACAATGGAAGTAGCTACAGATCTGTGGATTAGTTGTAGAATCAGGTCAATTCTGTAGCTGAATACAAACTTTAATAAAACAATAAAGTATATGGACAAAATATGAAAAAAAGGACATGTAAGTGCTTACCTTAACAAAACCTCATATTTATTGCATTTATTTAGATCAGTTGATCATGGAGGTGGACTTTCTCAAAGCCAAAAGAGAAGAGAAAAGGTTAAGGCCTTACTTGATGAAGCATATGGAGAATATGATGATGAGCTGGAAGAACAAGTGCCAAGAAAAAGGCCAAGGACCAGAGGCCTAAAAAGAGCATTGAAACTAGAAAAACATAAAGAATTTGAACTAGCCAATGAGCTTACTCTTAATGAACAATTTGCCATGATAATCAATGAAAACGGGGAGCATTGGCTTGAGAGGGTGAACAACCATCTTGAAAAGATCTTAGACAAGGCTAAAAGGGAAAATTACATATAGAGGAGGATGGCAAAGTACTAGTGCCAAAGAAGCCAAATAGCAAGCTCCATGCTTAAGAAAATGAAGTCAAAGCTTGAAACCCTAAAGGTGCAAGAGGAGAAAGGAAAGTTCGATATCCTTGTTGAGGCCTCTTTCCATGCCTAGCGCACTTCATCAACAACTTATACACTAATTTGGACAAGATTTTAGGCACTTTTTACATTTTTGGGTATTTTGAGCAACATTGGACAATTTTGGCACAATTGAACTATCCTATGTGTAGTGCCCTAGGAGTTGTGCATCTTCTAGAGGCCTCCAAATGGGAAACCAAGACTACCATTGGATTCATAAGGCCACGAACATACACTTTTGACTATTGGAACACCAAAGTTGGACCATTAGGCAGGGATAAATGGCCAAAAACACCTTAAAATTCACCTTTCTACCCTCTTTTTTAGCTAGGTGCTGCTTACAGAGGTAATCTTGGGATATTGACCTTTTGGAGGGTCAAACCTTATCATTCTTGGGATCAGTGGCATTTTTGGAAAGTAGACAAGATAAGCTTTCCAATGAGTTATCATGAGCTAGGTCAAATCTTATCATTCTTGGGAATCAATGGCATTTTTGGAAAGTAGACAAGATAAGCTTTCCAATGAGCTATCATGAGCTCAATTTAGACATCAACAACCCCTTCAAAAATCAGTTTGAATTTGGCATTGTGTATAGGCTTATGTTGTTGCGCATAGAGCAAAATTCCATGATTTTTTCACTGTTTTGCTCCAGTTTTGATTTTCACATTTGGAAATCTATTTTCACTTATGCAATTAATGAAGTAAATGTATTTATCATGTTTTTACTGTTACCTAGGGTAAAAACATGATCCAGGTGGATGTTGGTAGCCACCCACCTATCCCACTTGGACCACCACAACTATCTCTTTCAGTTTTGCAGTTTCTTTAATTGTAGCACAATTTACTATTTTTAGTAGTTTTTCGGGTCCTGAACTTCTAGAGCCATTTTGAGGCCCTAAACGACATTTTCTGGGAAAAATGGGAGCAACATGGGTCCATGGATCGATGTTGCTCTTCCCAAAGTTATATTTCTCGGATAGATCTTTCTAACGAGAAATTGTGCACATCAAATGGAGATCGTATGTCAAAGTTACAACCCCAGGAAGTTGATGTCCCAATTTACCCAAACGGAGCCCACAGTTTGGCGTTTCATCTTCTAGGGTTAGGTTTTTGGATGTGTAGGGTTTTCCATTTTTTTCTCAACAATAAATAGGCCTTCGAGCCTCATTGTAACACAGTTTAGAGGCATGTAGCCGCCACATCTCTTCTCAAAGATAAGCTACCATTGCCCTAGCTGGTTTATTTCAATTTCTGTTTGTAAGCATATTCCAGTATTTTACGTTAATGAAATGAAGCATTATTTTCGTTGCATCTCTGTATTTATGGTTATTTATGTAATTTGTTGCAATCCTATTTAAATCTGGATCAATGGTATCAGAGCGCTCTGCTCTTTCTCTGTCTTTCTTTGCATGTCCTCAATGAGGTTGGGATATAAGGAGTTAGGGCTTGAACTGGTCGAACCTTTACAAGACCAGCCTCGCAAATCCTGATGACCTCCCATGGCGGATGAAAAGAAAGACAAGGGGGTAGGAGATCCTATCAAAATATTGCTCGAAGAAGCCCTCGAGTAAAAAAGGAACGCGATGATGGACAGCTTTGCCTAGATCCTTCAGCGGCTACCCAGAGGTGATGCATCGACTTCCAACATCTACTCTAGAAATGCCACACCCTTTAAATACAAGTTAATTTTGAAATCCCCATCTTCAAGGGTCAAATAGACGCGTATGCCATAGATAAATGGTTAAATCTGCTAGATGGGTATTTTTCTATTCATGATTTTTCTAGTCGGGAAAAGATTATTTTCACTCTTCTCAAACCAACCCCCCGCGTCAAGGACTGGTGGGAAACCTATTGCGAGCAGAAGGATGAAAGTACGGGCTCACTATTTTCATACGCACCCACTTGGAATTCATTCCAGGATGCCATTAAGGAGCAGTATTACCCTGTCAAAAGCTATGAGGACAAATACATAAAGTGGACCACGCTGCGACAGGGAAGGGACCAAGATGTGTCAGAGTTCACAAACATTTTTCATACCCTTCTCACACAGTTGGGTATCAAGGATTCTGAGTTGCATTTGGTACTCAAATATTGCGACTACCTACACAGGTACATCTAGGAAGAGATGGAGTTCCTGAACATCTCCTCGCTCGACACGACGTACCGATATGCTGTTAAAATCGAGTAGAAGTTTAAACAAAAGAAGTGAGACTTTGGATCTGTGAATCTGAAGACCAAAGGACAAAGCCAAGGTGGGATGACCCAAGACAACCTGTCAAAGCCGCAAGAAAATAACAACACCATGAAGTCAAAGAAGGACACAGGAAAGTGGTGTGAGTTCCATAAGAGCCCCACTCACAACACAAGTGAGTGTCGGACCAAGCAGTCATTGGTGGCCGAGTTGAAGGCTTCAGAATCAGATGCATGTTCCGACCCTGAGTAAGAACCCGACAAGGGGAATGGCAAAGGGAAGCAGATCATTAACGCAGAGCCCAGTGCCACTATTGCCACTAGCAAGATCTATAAGAATGAGCCTGAATATCCAGAGGAGGGGGAGTGTCTTTTCCACTCACAGATGTGGGTGAAGGGTTCGTTGTTGCAATTCATTTTTAACATTGGGCGCCAAAAGAACCTCATTTCAGCAGAGGTTGTGAAGTGGTTGGGCCTACCGACTACACCACACCTGCAACGATACAGTATCGGGTGGTGTTGGGCATGGAACCCCCCTAAGGTATGTTTTTGGGCTCAAAGCCCAAGTTTTGACCCGATATTGTTGTAAAGACTCCGCGAATTGTGGGTGCAAAGCACGAAATGTATGATAGAGTCACAGGGTTGTCCGCTAATGTCGCCCTACCCATGGTCTGCAGACCATGGGATTGCATAAATAGAGCGAGGCTCTAAGTGTAAAAGGGGGCATGAAAGTAGAGTAGATAAGAAAGAGTCTGAGTGACTAAGGGTGTCTTTGGGTCGTAGAGTAGGAGAAGGCTCTGCAGCTGAGTGCACAGAGGCCTAGTAGTTCGCAGTTGAGTGCGCAAACCCCTGCAGCTGAGTGCGCAGGGTAGAGTCAAGTCTGTAACCGAGGAAGAAAATAATAAAGAGAAGTTTTATCATAATTCTGTGCATTTGTTCTTGGGTCAATGCATGTTTGTTATAAATTGCAAATATACTGTTTATTTATTGCGCGCACCTGTATGAATGACTTATGTAACTAAATATAACTTAAAGAATATAAGTAAGCTAAGCTAATCAACTAACAGTGGAATACTCGTAAGGACTTGGGTAATAATAGTGTTTGGCCCCCGAGAAGGGTTGCGTGAAGGCAACATCTTAGGCTGCGAGAGGTACGGGAAAGTGGGTGTAGCGACGTGCGCGTAGGGTCGAACTGCAGACCACTTGAACTCATCAAACATCTCCAGGGTGCGGAAACCTGGTTCTAGCACCCTCCCATACTACTTTAGGTGAGACCTCAGTCCGCACTTCGCGGACTGTTGCCGAAAGGGCCAATAGTACCGGGATTTGTTTGGCTAAATCAACTCTGAACCTGGGTCAGGCCCCACTAAGCCAACAAATGGTTATGTTGCCGGGACTGGGATCTACATAAGAGATGTATGATGTCATGTCTCTGGAATCTGACAAAGAAAGAAATTGAAGAGTGGCTAGACATAAAGATTCACGAGTTCGCAGAGCAGGAAAATAGGAATCTACGAGTATCAAAGGAAGAGTGGTTAGAGCGCTACTTATATACGAAAATCCACGAAATTTTCTTTGCATCTTTCCCCTTTGAGTTGTACGAGTGGATCGCGAAGCTAGCAGACAGTCAGGGAAGCTGTAGGCTCGATAAACCGATTGTGTGGACTCCAGAGTTGGTGGGTAGACTAGAAGCATCAGAAGATAAGATTGTGCGCATTGTGGACCATTGGCTCAATCGAGTTATAGGAGGGTTTATCATCGATTTCGCGGTAGATATTTCAGTCAACTACAGTGAGGCAAAATGACGCTTCCTCAAAGGATCGTGAGGTAAGTACGTTAAGTATTTAAGCACTTGGATTAAGGTGCTACTGTGTGAAAAGCGGGTTATGTGGATAAATTGATGTTTGGGGCTACACAAAGTGGGAGGATCTATAAAAATGAAGGTAGCGCAGAGATAGAAACTAGTCCCTTGATTTCACCTCTGCGAGGAAGAGCTCGCGAAAGTTTAACCAAGTTCGATTAGTCTAAAAAGGTAGTGAGTTCCGCACATACCACCCCCACCTACAGCACCACAAGTTTCACCATCTTCATCCCCATCTTCACCCACACCACCTCCGCCATCACCACAATTCAATATGGCGAGTGCGATTAAGTTGCCAGTGTTCAAAGGAGTAGGAATGAAGATCCAGACCAATTTTGGTTCGTGGTAAAGGTTGTATGGGAAGCACAAGGAGTCACAGATGACAATATAAAGAAGGCAACACTAGTAAGCGCTTTTCAGGATCGAGCACTGACATGGTACATTAAGCATTCCAATGACAATCCAAACGTAGGGATTGCGGATATCTAAGCTGCGTTAAATAGGGAATTAAGCAGGCCAAAATCAGAGACACAACCGATTATCGAGTTTAAGGAAATCGCGATTCTTCCAGGCGAGACCCCGTGGGAGTTGGATCAGAGACTGAAGGGTGTGATTCATGAAGCCAATATGACCTTTATGAATGGGAAACATCGAGCATGGTTTGTAGCTTCGCTAACGCCGCATCTAAGGACCGCGTTGTCACAGCAAAAGCTATCCACTCAGGCAGAAGCTTTGGAGATCACGATGAGATTGCACGAGAACCCAATACAAGATCCTAACCTGGGGGTACAATAGATCCATGCGCAGTTGAAAAAATTGTGTCTTGAGATACAGAGTTTGAAACAAGATAGGACAACTCACCAAGAAGCGTGCGAGGAGGTATGGTGCATAAAGTGCAAGGGCCAGGGACATGAAAAGGACCATTATCCAATATTTGTGAACTACCTAGTGGCAGGAGGACTAATGCCATTAAGACTAGAGGCACATGAAGGACCAAGCACGGTGTCCGTATTATGGTGCATGATTTGTCAAGTAGGAGGGAAGCATGCTACAGATAACTGCCACCTATTATAGAAGTATACGCAGACGTCCCAGTAGTTGTTCTGTAAATTCTGCAAACCAGTAGGTCATGATGAGTGCATCTGTATAAGTTATGAACTAATGGTGGATCAGACTCCTAGCTACAGAGTTCAGACCGAAACACGAGCCCTCGATCAAAGTGCAGGGCTGGTGCGCACTGGATTTTAGAGGTGCGGACAAGGTCGAGGTGGAATGGGACTAGGAAGGGGTTGCAGACAACTGATTTGTTACAATTGCGGAGGGTCGGGGCATTATGCCCATGATTGTACAAATCCAACGAGAGCATCATGTTTATATTATACCCAGTTTGATCATGAGACAGAGGACTGCCCCACACTGATAGCAAGGTTGCGTGATAAAGGAATACTCCAGCCTCCCCTAACTCATAACTTGCAAATGATGAGGTCTGAGCTATGCGAGGAGGACCCGAATGTAAACATCGTGCTCCGTGTTGAGATTGCAACAAGATGATGGAGCTTAGTGAAAAGAGTCGCCTTCACTAAGTGGGCCCGCAGGCTATTTTTGGCGCAAGTCTATTTTTAGACTATGTCTATTTTTAGACATATGGATCATGTCTATGGATTGCAGGTTGCTGTTTATGGATGATTGATCAAGTTGGGAAAAATAGATGGACTTCTATTTTTGATGAAAGTGTGAGTGATCACAGTGTGAGTGATCAAGTCTATTTTTATACTAGCTGTCAAAAATAGAAAAGTCAAATATTATTAGCTCATAATAATATTTAGACTATAAACTTTGTCTTATTCTCTTGGAGCACTTCAGTTTGAGCTACAGAGGTGGCACATGCAGCTATCAGAAGGAAATACGCTTTTCTTATGAGTCAGTGAGTTGTTTCATGCATGACTTCAGTTAGAACTCAAGTGAGTTGAGTTTAGTGGACTGGAGGTGCAGTTGATGGAGTTGTGTTCAGTTTAGCTTTGTTAAACTGGTTGTATTTAGTCTAACTGGCAAATAGACTAGAAATGAGTTGGGTGAATTAGTTATTAATTAATTCACAAGTTATTAACTCATAATACAACTAATGAATACATCAGTTAACTCAGTTGCATGTCAGTGCATGTTCAATTCAACAGGGACAGGTGGTAGAGAATCAGATTGCTATCAGTTGTGACTATAGTTGTGCACCAGATCTTGCACAATCAAGGGATTGAGTATGCCAATGAGTTTGCCCACATATTTGCCCACATTTGAGCTTATGCTCACGTCCAAAAAGCGTGAGCGACTATTTTGCAGGTGAATAACAAGTTTGGTGAGCCATTCTCATCAGTTCTTGAGCAGGTATTGAGCAGTGGAGGCAGGCAAGCAGTGGAAGAGATTTGGAGATCAGATCTGAGTTGTATTG
>APFE031453283.1:0-15691 GCA_000404065.3 Pinus taeda
ACAATCTAAGTTTTGCACAACCTTGATTGTGTCACAACACCCAATTTATGCTAAAGTCGAGTCAACCAGTTCTCTAATTCCTTAGGAAACTTGCACCAAAAGATCTCATATTGATCACAAGAAGACTTGACATACAAAACCTCCTCTCAGATCCAATCTTGATCCTTCTATCTCAATTTTGCTTGCTGCAAAACAAAGTGATCAACTTTCTCATGTCACCATTCTTAGATCTCCCAGTTAATATACCTTGGTCGCATGATCTAGATCCCCTAATAAGCTCGGGGTCCCAACAAAAAAACCATTTGTTGGTAGAAACATTTGAATGAATATGACCTAGGGTTCATCCTACGGTGCCAACAAAGATTTCCACGTAGTCTAGCACTTCGCCAGCATTTTCACTCCCTTGGATCAAAGGAGCGTCTCACCTGAGGTGAGACAGAACCATAGAAAGATATAAGGGGATATAGAAGTAGATATTATATAGTCTGCACAACCATCCATACATTCATTCACAACAAGATAAATTATGCATTTAAAAGAGAATAACCAACATACTGAAAATTTTAAAATGGGGGTATGAAACACATAAACATGCGAAAAACTCCCATTTTCATTTATTATTATAAGAAAATCCTTCATTACAACTTACGACACATTATAAACTTGTGTGCATATATTACAACTCGAAACAACTATCAAAATACATCATTACATAATTGGATTTGCCTACAAACAATCTTTCTCTTACACAATTAAATCTAATCTTTGCAATGTCATCTAAACTTGCGCAAATCCTTCTAAACTTGTTTCTCGTTGCTTTGCATCTTCTTTTATAGCTCGTGTTCACTTGATCTAGTCTTCGATCCCTCCCTTGCTTGATCCACAGTTTTGCAAAACCTTGAGCCATTACCTTGGTTTCCTGTTGACTGTATCAAAATTGGTTCCAACTTTTTCGATGCGTGCCCTTACTTTCCATTGCGCAAGTCCCAAAACAAATATTTTGCTGTCAGTTTGATTTTTTGGTGCTCTGCTTCCGGTGACTTCATCCAAAATGTCCTCCACAACATCTATTCCTTGAAAAAAGAAGAACCCAACATGACACACTACAAGGAAAAGAACTTCTAGCGGAGGTTATAACAAAGGTTTTTAGTGTTATAAAATTAACAAAATTGTCAAAAAAACATCTGCTAAAACATCTGTTTGTGATAGCGGATGTTTTAGCAAAGATTATAATGGAACTTCATCACAATTGAAAAAGTCTGGGTGACGAAAGGTTTTAGTGGATGTCTTTTTTGCAATGCACTTCATGGAACAAGGAGCACGTGTGCTACATATATAAACACACTAGGATGCATAGATAACTAAAAGAAATGAGGCGTTGAATGCAAAGAACAATGATGTTTAATTTATACTGCATTGGTGCTAATACGTAAAAAAGGCCCAGGGGAGTTCTGGTAAGGAACGACACTAAGTAATGCACAAAATAATTGTAGTCTCGATGCTTTTGTTTAAACTTGCAGAGCCAATGCATATTGTTTGTATAAACAAATCGATGCATTAGTTATATATAAGGAACGTTGTTGTTAGTTTTCATAATGCACTGGGGATGGAAATAATATTTTGTAGGACTCCGGTGTTAGTTCTATGAAAGAATTGGGCATTAAGAATTATAATGCACTAGGGTGTTAATTGCAAACAATACCAGTGATTGAAGAAATAAATGCCTTGGTGTTCTCGCTTTTTGAAAAGGCACCAATCATTCAAAAAGATGCACTCATGGTGCTTTTATATAACATAATGCACTAGTGTGTTTATATGTTATGGACGCACTAGTTTTTTGTATGAGATTTTCTCTTTTTTGGAAACATCGACCTATGATAGTGCAATTATTGTAATTTTTAAAATTTTTTATTCGTCAAAAAATCGACATATATCTTAAAATAGTATTCATATAAGTTAAAATTTGATTAGTGCATTTGTATAGGATGTTTGGATTAATTTGTTATATTATAAAATTTCACATCTCTTCATTATAATATTTAATCATCCATACATTTAATCAGTGGTGCAACATTTCACAGTCACATTGGATAACATAATAGAATAAATTAAAATGGATTTTATTATATATCAATAAAAGGCTCTTTGTCATACGAAATGGGAATGTTATTAGTAACCTCTTGTATTTCAATTGGGACACTATGTTGATTACATTAAACAAAATGTCGATCATCATTCTTTGCTTGATCTGATGTAAGTGCTCGAGCTACTTCCATGACTTGGGGTTATTTGGAGGAATGTTTTGTTGATTGCTTCAATTTTTTTCGTCTTTTGATCTTGTTCCATTTGCAAACATAAAAATAAAGTGTAATGAGTGTATCTAAATAGCTGATAATAATGAAAATTGAAATTAATAATATACATAATTGTAAATTGAATAACAATGTACCACAGCAAAAATTGACTCAAAAACTATGCACATGGTTTCAAAACCTAGTATCATTCCTTGTTGCAACAAGTCTTTCACTGACGTAGTTCTATACTTTGTTTCCTCCATGTTTTAAACCCCATTATAAATCATAAATTTAATATAAAGGATTTTTTTATTCTATTAAATATAAACTCAAAGAAGTAAAACAACATAGATACTTACAAATTCCACAATTAATTTTTGATATGCCAACATATACTCACAACCCATATTTAACCCAATGTCAATCAATTCTTCTGATGGCTTTTCTTTGTATGTTAACACCTATTTGAAGACATTCAAGGATGGTTACTGTAAAACAACTTAAAATAAAAAAAATGAAACCTTAAGCAATTGTAAGGAAATATTAACAATTAATCACAAACTTTGAAATCAACCCTTGTATTCCTTGTCGTCCTGTTTTATGTGCTAAATGAGTTTCATTTTGTTTCCTTTTCTACAACAAAATACTTGAAAATTAATATTTAATGCTAAATTATTTCTTTAATGTAAAAATTCAATCATGATTATATACATTTGAAGCACATTGTTGATGAGATGACTCCTCTTGTGATGCAATTATGTCCATTTATTTTACCATCTCCTTGTACACTTTTTTGGACATTCTTACTGACATGTTTCGCATATCAACTTGTTGATCATTTGGGATTTTCATAATCTTCCTGAAAAAAGTAATAAACTATTTTTATATTGATAAATGAAAACTAAATATAACAAAATTTATATTAATTAATGAATGGTTTGTAATAATATATACATATAATTCTAGAAAATCATTTTAATTAGGAATATTACTTTTTGAATAATTTTTTTTTTTGTTGTTGTATGGTTTTGCTTTTGAAAGTCTGACATTCCTCATTGACCGTTGCTCTGGAAACGCTTCATGTAGTTTAGATATAATTTGGTTCTTAGAATCATTGAATTGATTTTTGTATTGCAAATGGAAAGTACATAAATACATTCGTTCCATTAGATCCCTCATAGTTTTGTAGAAAAATCCCCTTCTTTCATTACCCTCCAACACCACTCCAGATGAGATAAGGACCAATTCATCATCATTTATATGTTCTATAAATTTTCTTTTTTTAGAATGACATTGATATTTTCCTTTTATTGTTGCTCCATGTAGAACATTAAACATATATGAATTAATAGATTGTTTGAAACATGTTATCTAATATTCTTAAGTATATTATTAATAAAAATTCAAAAAAAAAAAATCATATTGAATAATATTTTTCCATTCACTTGATTCATCCTTCTGCAATTTTTCTGTTAGCTTTTATGCTCTTCTACACTTAGATTAGAAATAATCTTATTGAACTTCTTCATTTTGTGGCTCTTCATGACATACACTAACCAATACATATTAGTTGAATTATATATAGTTCAAACATAATAATTTTGTAAATAATTTACAAAGAACTTGTGTTCTCTGTTTTTTTCGATGTGCTATCATTGTGTCGATCAATATTTTTGTTACTTGACTCCTTATGAGACATTTTTTTATCAATATAAAACCTGTACCATTCAATACAAAATCCACTAACTATATTTTATAAACAAATCAAATAATTTTCAGCCAAAAAGAGTTTTGGTAACTGGGTTCAATGTTTATCTGAATAAACACACTTATGCATTTATCCCATTAAACGAACTGGGCATTTAATTGTTCGACACTGTTAGGGAAAATTATTATTTTTAAATAATTTTAAATTATGACGGTGTGATTTGTAACGCAAAACGTACTACAATGATTTAACTGTGCTATTTGGAAGAGGCGCGCCAGTGCATTATATTACACTCGGAGCAACGATAAATAGAGTGGATAGAACTAACAGTGTTATAATATACTAGTGCATTGTATTACACAGGGCACATTGCAGAATATATATCCATTTAAAAAAAAATGGATAGGGCCGACAGGGTTTGGATCTAATTCAATAAGTGATTCCCCTACTTTACATGTCGAACTCCCTATATATAGTAAATACAAAAACCCATTAAATCTAAAATTCCTAAAATGAAAAACCCTAATTGTGAAGTGGTAGAGGAAGTTAAACCCTAAGGTGAAATTTTGTAGTAAGATGCAAGGGTTTAAGGTAAGTATTGATTTTTTTGTTTTTAATTAAATTTAAATTAAAAATAAGAGCGAAAAAAATTTACTAGTAAAATCAATAGTAAATTGTATGATACAAGGTTTTAAATTTTTGATGATATAATATATATATATATATATATATATATATAATATATATATATATTATATAACTATATATAATATATATATATATAATATATATATATATATAGAATTGTGAATAAATCTATGAATTGTAAAAAAATTAACAATGAAAATAAAAACTTTTGTTATCAGGGTTTTGATGAATCATCATACCTTTCAAATTCTGATCTTTCTGCAATTCCAAAATATGCTTTCCCAATGCTCCCAATATGCTCTCTTGCAAATGATCTCCAAATTAAAAACTAAAAAAATTGTAATTTTTTAATACTAAAATAATAAACAAATTTATTTTTTTATTATGTAGGCTTGATCTCCCTTTTAATTAAACCCTAAAATAAATTGTAATTTTTTTCATTACTAAAAATAACAAACAAAATTTAAAATTTTTACTATGTAGGGTTTTGAGTGAATCATCATACATTTCAGCTTCTGATCTTCTGAATAGTTTTGCTACTCCAAAGTATTTTGCTATTGCACAATGCTCTTGGTATGTCTTTCTTTCAAATCACTCCCTTGAAATTTTGGGAAAAATAATGAAATAGTGAATAAATTTTTACTATTTAAAAGACTATGAAATTAGATTTTGAAAAAGCAGTTGCCTGTTCTTTTTGAATTTAAAAAAAAAGGAAAAAGAAAAAAAATCACGTTTTTTTCTTTCAATTTTTCCAAACATCAGCGTTCGATAATCAAGCGCACTAATGCATTTATAAGAAAAGCGCACCGACATTGTTGGGGCACCAAATTTTTTCAATGCACCAACACAATTTTTATTTTTATTTTTTTTCTAAATCCTGAAACAATGCGATTCTTTTTTGTTTTTTGTTTGTTTTTTTTTAACTCAAACAGGTAGATTATTATTTAGAAAAGTGCAACCAATTACATTATGAGCTGAGCATATTCTGTGAGAGAACCAAACAACCAATTACATGATGAGCTGAGCATATTCTGTAAGAGAACCAAAATTCATACATAGTGGTGAGGCCAATGAATGCATATCTACTTATTGTAGCTTGGTTAAGGCAGAGGATGAAGCGAGCAGGGTTATCCATTGAGACTAAAGTTTCCTTGAGGCAGAAGATAGCCTCTGTTTGCAAAGAGTCAGCTTGCTTGTTTAACTCCCGCAGAATGTGGTAAGAGTCAACTCTGTCAAAATCTTTCAAAGTGTCTCGGATTCGCTGCAAAGTTTTGTTTAATGAAGGATTACAAAAATGGCCTTCAGAGTTTAAAAGTTTAATCAGAAGCTTCGAGTCTCTGAAAATTTGTATTATTTTACATCTGAGCTCCTTCGCAATCTGGAAAGCTTTTAAAAGACTATAACTCTGATTGGTTGTTCGAGCTAGTGCCTAGGTCCCAAGTGAAACCGATTTCACTCGATCTGTCTAGGGAAAGAATCAAGCCTTCTGCACCTGCAATTCCTGGATTCCCCTTGGATGCTCCATCAAAGAAAATTGTGGATTTTGTGGTCCCCTGCCACCACGTGTGAAAGTCACCTTCTATGAGTCGCAAGTGCCAAGTTGGAGCGTTCAACGGTTTGTTGACTGATTCTTTCCTCTCACCGGTCGAGTAGGATCCTAGCCATGCAGAAGCTTATGGAGGTAAAGAGGAGGTAGAAGCAGATTTACTTGCAGATTCCAGCAAGAGGGCTTTCACTTTGGCCACCACTACCACTAGATTTGGAAGCCTGTTGTTGAAGTCGCAGTCATTTCTAGCCAATCACACTTTCCACCAAAGGCATTTTGGAATAACTTGCCAGGTGTTGTTCTAGGCTGTTTTTTTGGCTTTTTTCTCAGGATTTCGGTATGTCTAGGAGATGTACAGAGAAACAATAGATGTCTAAGAGGGGGAAGGAGCATGGAGGCCATGAAGGACCAAATTCCATACTTCTTGAGTGAAATCGCAGTTAACTAATAAATGATCAGAAGTTTCAGCAACAAAGTTGCATAAGAAACATCTAAAGGGGCCGTGGAACCCTCTTTTATTAAGATTTTCACCTGTTAATGCCATTTTATGCATGAGTAACCAAGTGAAGAAATTCACCTTTGGTAGGCTAAAGGGGGACCAAACTGATTTCTAGAGCGTCAGTGTCAGAGAAGGGGCATGAGGAGATTGTAAAGTGGAGAATCCTTGAGCTGCTATGTAATTTCTTGTTCTTCCCCACCCTCATTTATCCTTGGCTGAGTGGTGTACTGGGGCGAGGCTAGAGAGAGCTGTAAGCAACAAGTTTTTTTGAGTGAGAAGAGGTTATGGGACCTCCGGAAAAGTCCATCCTACCCAATTCCCTTTGCTATCCCAGGAGAAAATGTCTACAAGCCAAAGGAGACCTTTGTTCATGTTAAAAAACATTTTTTCATTGTCCCTCTTCATGAGAAAATCATTTCCCTTTTGCACCATTTCCCCTGAAACTTCTGTTTTGCGCAGTTTACAAGACCGACACTAATGGCCTTTGTCTTCCCCACACCGATGTGCAGATATTAGCATTACTCCTCCCGCCAACCAGACTGACTGAGCTGTGTTTCAGTCACACTGGTCTTGTTATGGATTTTTTTTTAAATTAGAGACAAAGCTTCCAACTCTAGAAGCTTCGTAACAAAAGTTTGGTAAATGGTTTGGCCGGATGGGGTCAAGGATGACAGTTTGGGCTCCTTCCCCCTATAATGATGGAACTACCTCAAGGGATAAGTCCTTCTTGCATGAGAAGAGGATCCATCTCCCATCCATATTTCCTATATAAACCTCCCTTCTTCCCAAGCACAAGCTAGTATGAGTGTTATAGTTGTAGAGTTTTGGTTGAGCGTTGATGCTATTTTCGTTTGGAGTAGACAAGCAGGCTATTCCTAGTTGTAGTTATCTAGTTGTGTGAGGGAGAAGTGTGTTTTGGTTTGGAGTGAAGCCTAAAGGGAAGATCTTTAAAACTATTGTTTTTTGAAGCCATCATGGAATGCTAGCAGAAGTGTGTGGGAACCTAGTCTTGTCAGAGGAAGACTGTAACGTCAAGACGAATGGTTGTAATCTATCTTTGATATTAATATATGAAACTATTGATTGGTTTCCTACATTTTTTGAAATATTACATATTCATGGATTAATGTTTCTTGAATTGTTAAGGAGGTTGAATTGCAATTTGTCTATTATTATGTTTATTGTCTGTTGTTGTTTACTTGTTTCAAGAGCTTGAGGAAGGAAGTGAGAGATAGCTGGAGCGAGCAAGTGAAGACATCATCAAGCATGATAAGCGACCAAGAGGTAGGCCCTATTGATTGATTCTAACCTAAGGAAATATTCTATAGAATGTATGTGTTGTGGCTAGACCCATTATCGGGCTAGAGGAATTCGTTCGTGTTTGCACTTACAATTTTACTTCACCACAAATTGGCGACTTTGCTAGGGATCCCAATACTTTTGTTTGTCTTGGATTTCATGATATTTCGTGAGAAATTTTCTAGTTTCACGTTTTCCCCTTTGGTTCTATTTCTTTTCTCCTGTTTACTGGTCTGAGTCTAAAATTCATAGTAGTAGATATGGTCCTTGTTTTCAATTTTATTTTTTATTTTTTCCTTAGCTACCTCAATCATTGTGCTTAATTTGATGATAGTCGCGCCGACCAACGTGAGTTGTTGAGAAATAGTCGTGCTGACTAGCCTCTGACGCTTGTTGTCAGTTAGGCAGTCGCGCCGATGCTTGTAAGTGAAGATTAGGGCTTGACCCCAATCTTGGCCAGTGTGTTATTCTCTTGTGGTTTTGACCCCGTAAGATTTTTGGACCATTCTCTCCCTGATTAGAAAGCTACTTTTCATTTGGTTTTCTTTGCTTGTTAGCTTGTCATCTTTCTATTTAATTGATTGAGTCATTGAGTGGCTAGCGACACTAGGGCATCTAGTTGGTCGTCCATTTAGTGATTTGAGAACTCACTAAGTCAGGTTATAGGTGTGTTTACTTTTGCATTTTGTTTTGGTCCTTTTTACGACTTTGACCTCTTTTTGCACAAGTTTGAAAAAGTTTCATTTACTTGCCTGAACATTCCTTTTCCGACATAGATTACATTGTCAGTCTTGTGTTTGGTAAAGTCGGTGTTTCATTGACCTGAACAAACTTCTCTTTTCGTGTTTTCATCTACTTGGGGAGCTTATTGTCTCGAGAACTTTTTCACTGAAATATTGTATGTGAAAAGATTGTTTCATTGTTTCATGAAAAAGTATGAAATTCTAACTTGTTGCATCATTATGTTATGATAATTTGCATCTTTTTAAAGACTAGAATTGCATCGGCATTTGAAAAAGGAAGATAATTTTTGTTTTTGAAAGGACTGATAGATAAGTGCTTGTCAGGGAATTAGGAATTGGAATGCATTTTTCATTAGTTTATTTTTTGAAAAAGTAAAGTAGTGAAAGATCATTTCGTTTTCAGTTGCTTGATTGTTTGCATTTGATTGAGTAGTTTCTACCCTCTCTAGTGTAAGCATTTCATCAAATTGAAAGGGTCTTGTCTCATTTAGTTGCATTTGAAGGTTTTTCGAGCAGCATTGCTAAGACCTGAAAACTGAAATTTAACTCAAGATCAACTTTAAAATGAATTCAATTAACCTAAGGTGCATTTGACATTAACGATCATATCTAGAAGGTCTAGGCTAGAGACGTGTTCCGGCATCTTTAAACCTAGCCACTGTCGTTAGCTTCAATGTTAGACAACGATAGTACGGATTTGTGCTCCCCGTACCATCAAGTATATAACATGAGACCCCACTAGGCTGCAATCCTTAGGAAGCTGAGTCAGCCACCTTGCAAACGTGATACACAAAACACAACATTCAGGGAGATTGCCTGTTCGTACCTCTTGGTTCGCTGGGAGGTATTCTGCAGTTCGCGGTTGCCTGGTAATCCTGTTTACCTAGATCATCCAGAGCAGTCATTTTATCTTTTTGACTCATTAAATTAAAATGATCATCTGATAACGTTTCCTTTCAAGTTCGTTTCCAATTGAAAGTGATAGAGTCATCTTTGTTTCTTTCTCGACTCTTAAAGAAATGAAAGAGCATCAATCTTTTATGCGTCTTAATAATTGATTGCCCACAATCCAAAACATCCCGTTAGTATTTTGACAAAATTGTGAGTTCCCTTAAAAGGAAATTTTAAAGCCTTGAAGTTATTTGTTCCATCAACTAAGAGAAAGTCATCATGGCTGAACCATCTAGTTCACCCAATTCCTCTTCCTCTCCTCTGTCTGAAAGATTGTCTGAGGAGCCATTTCCTGAGTTACCAAAGTCACTTGAGGACCAAAATGTTGAACTCACAATTTTTTTGAGTGTTCAACCATTGTCATCTCGTCCTCTGCTTACTTTCAATACAGGGTCATCTGCTGATCTTGGCCCAAAATCTCCGGACAATCCCATTCGAGCTCCAGATAACTCGCCGACCACTGACAGGTAGCTTGGACTGGTTATCTATCCTCCGAACCCTCTGTTTGATGTTTTTGGTATATCACCACAACATCCTTACAATTCGTACGACCAACCGAGTGTTCCTTTCGAACTATTCCCCAGTACACGTTTGACCATTCGTCATTGTTTGTTTTCAAACATGGAACCCGAAGGCGATGCTCCAGTCACTTCTCCGAATGAGTTTGAAGTTTCTACTCCACACACTGTTGAGGGGAAAGAATTGCAATCGCAGTTTCCTCCCAAAAGTTTCCATTTTTTGGAAGGTATTCCCGCTAGTTTTCCACCTAACTATGTGTCTTTGGGGCACTTGGTTTTAGGCACACCTAGTTCCTCATCACTTTACCATAATCCTGTATGGGCGTCAGGCATCAGGCCTACGTTAGGTTTGTTCATCACAAACATGACTTCCCAACAAGCTATTACTTCAGTCTCGGTGCAACCCACCATTTCGAATACTCTTGTATCATCGATCCCAGTTACACATCAGACACAACCAATAGTTTCAAAGATTGTCTCTATCAGTTCCTCCGTCCCACTAGTCAGTGGCTAGATTGTGTCACCACCTTGGGGGTAGAATCTGAATATTTTTATGGTGTCAGGTGCCACTAATGTGAGTGGCTCACAAGCTCACATGCTTGGTATAAACCAACCTTCTTATGGTATTATTTATAACCCTACTGATCCTACTGGATCAAGTAATGTCCAGTACGAACAGGTTCAGAATCCCATTGGTCTATCTGGATCGAGCAATGTTCAGTATCAGCAGCCCTATGGTGCTCAGGTCCAATACCAAAATCCTTACGTTCCATATCGTTCTCAAGGATTGGTTAATCAACCTTACACCCTCCAATCTGGGCAGTACATCCAGCCTGGCTATGACTAGATTTAGTTCGGTAATTTCCCGGGCACTGTTCAAGTACCCTTGCAACAGTAAGGATAGCCTCTACAACAAAAAGGCAGCCTTTGTTACCATAAGGGAAACCTTTGTTGCAGCAAGGGCTCTCCGTGTAACAACAAGGGCAAATTATCCTACAACAAGGTCACCTTCAACAACCGCAAGGTCAATCCTTACAACAATTGTAGCAAGCTGCGCAACAATAGATGTAATATGCTCCACACACCTCTCAACCCATACCCTCGCAAGGCCAACCTCTACAACCCCAGGGACAAATTTTGCAACTTCAAGGTCAACCCTTGTTACCATAAGGGAAACCTTTGTTGTAGCAAGGGCTCTCTGTGTAACAGCAAGGGAAAATTATCCTACAACAAGGTCACCTTCAACAACTGTAAGGTCAATCCTTACAACAATTGTAGCAAGCTGCGCAACAATAGATGTAATATGCTCTGCACACCTCTCAACCCATACCCTTGCAAGCCTAACCTCTACAACCCCAGGGACAAATTTTGCAACCGCAAGGTCAACCCTTGCAGTAGCAAAACCAACCGGGGTAGCAACAACCCTTGTATACATACCAACAAGGTCAACCCTTGTAGGGGTATGGTCAAGGTCAAGTCCTACAGCAGCAGGCCCAAAACCCTCATGTCCTAGGTCAATAGGTTCAGAATCCTGCCGGCCAAGGGCACTAGGTACAAAATCCCTACGTCCAAGGGCAACAAGTGTATCAACCTTATGCCCGAGGACTGCAGGTCCAAAATCCTCTTATTCAGGGACAAGAGGTTCATCAGCCGTATGTTCAAGGACAATAGGTCCCATATCCATATGTCCAAGGTCAATAGGCTCAACAATCTTTTAACCCATACATTGCTTATCAACAACTTATGCCTGGACAATTTCAAGGTATTCAAGGTCAAAATCCTCCCTATGGTCAAGGTAATCTGCAATGGGGGTAGCCTTAGATTCCATATGGCCAAAATCCCCCACTATGGGGCCAAAATCATTACCAGTAGGGATGGGTTCCTCCCCATGGATTCGCTTATCGACCTCCCATGCCTTTTAACACTCAATTACCTTTCTTGGCTACACTTGAGTTTCCAAATGTATCATGCCTTACAAATGATCCGATCCTTCATTCACCGTACTGGCCTCCGGTGCCGTCCAAGATACCAAGTGATTGCCCAAAGTTTGATGGAAAAGCTAAAGAATATCCTCAGGTCCATGTGATGACATATCACCTCTGGTACTCGTTGAACTCGTATGTGGATGATTCCATTCATCTTCGACTTTTCCAATGAACCCTCATGGGTGCTGCAGCAAAATGGTACATTGAGCTACCTCGAAGTACTTACCATGACTTTAACTCTTTAGCCATGGCTTTCCTCACGCATTTTCAGTTATCGATTCACTATGAAACTAGCACCTATTTTCTCACATCGCTTAAGCAAGATACTACGACACACATCTTTGATCACATCCATGAATGGAGACATAGACATCGCTTGATCAAATTCAAGATTGCTGATCATTTGCTCACTGAATGGTTTACCAAATCATTCGTAGCCCCAATTTCTCATGATATAGCTATGGGTGGATGCGTTACTAAAGAGTAGGCCATTGCTTGTGCCCAGTACTTGGATCTAGTTTACTCTCAGTCTGACACTTTATACGAGTTATCACCCAATGCTTTGTGATCATCATCTGATCCCACAACATCAAAGTCACTAGCTCTTCCTCCCGTTGATGGAGTTATTGGTTCAGTATCCCAGACCCCTGCTAAAACTTCTTCCAAACATAAGTCAGTCTCGAATGCTACTCCTAATATTTCATATTAGAATCAACCTGGCCCTGGTAAAACCTCAGAGGTCCATGCTGTATAGTCTACTGCAACAAACAAATCCTTGAAAGGAAAAAAGAAAGGCAAAGGAAAATCTGAAGCTCATGCCCCGAAATAGGGTCCTCCCAAATCATCTCCTAGCGAATCTTCGCAACAGAAACCTAAGTATCCCTGCCTCATTTGCAAGGAGGATCACTAGACTAAGGATTGTCCTCGATGATCCAAAGTTAGTCGCATGCTCAAAGAGACCCCTGTTGTCCTCAAAGAGCCATTTCCATCTCAGCAGGCCCAAATGGTAGACCAACCCCGATTTGTTTCCTCTAGATCTCAAATCTTCATGATGAGCATGCCCATTAATGTGGCTACTTGATTGAAAGACTATCAAACTTCAGCTCTGGCAGATGGGAAAGAGAAAGAAGCTGCACCTTCTTATTCTACCCCAAGTTCTAGCCCTCTGCAAATTGAACGCCCTATTCCTGATTCTGCTACGCGGCCACCCTCTTGAGGTGTGCTGCAGAAATCCTCATATAATCCTAACGTCCGAGCCGCTTAGCACTAAAATATTGTTGAGGATTTGGCTCAAGTGCCATCAACCATGTCGACTCTCGAGGTACTCCAAAGCTGCCCATCACAACGAAGATCTTTGCTATTAGCTATCGGGGGCATTGATCCCACCGACTCCAATTTGATATGTTTCAATCTAGGGAACCATGTTCCATGGCTCCCTCATCAGATTTCCTTTCTTATTCAGGTAATCATCAACGAGAAGACCATCCACGGCACTGTCATCGATGAAGGTGCTTCCACTTGCATCATGTCAACTGCATGTTGGAGGGCTATTGGTTCCCCTGCACTGAACCAGTCTTCAAACATTTTGGGAGCTTTCGATGGGCACGATTCACGACCCTTCGGTGTCTTAGCTAACCTTTCCATCACCTTGGAAGGCAAGATAGTGCAAGTTGAAGTAGAAATTGTCAACGCCAATCTCAATTACAATCTTCTAGTCTACCGAAGTTGGACTCATGCCATGCATGGCATGACCTCCTCCTTGTTTCGCGTGATTCTTTTTCCCTATCAAGGGAAAATTGTCACCATCGATCAGCTATCTTTCTTTTCCTCTTCCTCCTTGAATGGCAATGTTCCACACATCAAGAACTCTGGTGCTCCCTATGAGAGTGTGGGGGTAGGTCTCTTCAAATATTCTGCCTTAATTGGAATTTTTCCACTCCCACCTCCTCATGTTGCCTATGTCAACATGATCTCGATCAAATCTAATCCCTGGGTCATACCTACACCAAATCTTGTTGATACTTGGGGAGATGTTATTCTGCTTAGTCCTGTTGAAGTCAATTACATGGAAATTGTTTCAGCTTCAAACTCTGCATCCTATGATTCTCATATGTCAAAGACCTCTTTCAATATGTACTCTCAATCCTCGTGGCTTGGCACTTTGGAATCATCTGATCCCTTTGCCGAGACCTTCCTTGCCGATGAAGGTATCATGGAAATCACGTCTCTCCAAGAACCACCTTGGATCAATACTCATAATCTCTCCTCATTCCTACCTCGCCCAGTGGTCATGTCTACCTCTTTCAAAGAATGCACTTCTCCGCTGCTCATTGATGTGTCAATTAACCCTGACATGATCAAAATCTTTCAACTGAGGGCACCTTTATCCCTTCATGGATTCAGGATTTTTCACGCTCCTCGAGTTTTCACCGATTGACCATTATTGCAATGGGGTTGCCATCTGACTCATAACCCTCCCTCACCCAAGGGGCATAGGGGCAAATCCCTACATGAGTTCTACTCCATTATTTGGCTGAGTCAACGATTACTCGTCATGACAATGGTAAACTCCGATGTCCTTCTGTGTTGATTGATTACCCGAGTCCCAGCATGGACTCCCTCACGAAGTACTATGCTTAGGTCATCTTGCATGGTTACTTATGTACATTAGTGTGTGATTCATTTTTGTACAACGTGGTTTTGTGTGATAGTTTTCAAACAACTTTTTGATTTACTATGCTTTTCTTGCTTTGCAGATGTCTGCGACTCCTCACATTGGTTTCACTGATGGTGCTTGCTATAGTACCCGAACCCTGTCATCCACAACATGGGCTATCTATGACCCTAACGATGAGTTGATTGATCTTCAAGGTAACTGACTAGGTTGCACAACCAATAACATTGCTGAATACAGTGCGGTCATCGAACTGTTGTCAGAAGCAATCGCTCTAGGCATCAGAGAATTGATTTTCAACCTCGATTCACAGCGTGTTGTCCTTTAACTCAATGGGCAATATTCCGTCAGGAACCCTCAAATATTGAGAATATTGAGAATGTATCTCTGTATCCATCTATTGGAAAGGCATTTTGATTATATTACATATCATCATATTCCTAGACGCATGAATACATTGACAGATGCAATAGATAATTACGTGTTGGATAGACATTTACGAATCATGTAAAAGATAAGACAAACCATTTGTACCAAAAATAATATGTGTGTCTAAAATAACATCAGCGGCTCGCAGGCCTCATACATCTGTGGCATGCAGGCCTCAAAAAATATGTAAGTGTTGGACCTAGGAACTAATCAGCATGGTGGTCATGGTAGCACGAGACAACTAGTGCAACACGACTCAGCAATCAGCGGATCCAATCTGAAACTCCCACCATGTGTCTCTGGTACTGATGGGGCATGTCTCCTATCCGAGCATACTCCGGGATACCATGAATATTATTTTTGGGGTTCTTATGTATCAAACATTCTCACCATATAT